>LNAC01000438.1:1254307-1281350 GCA_002007465.1 Ailurus styani | reverse complement strand
GACCCTGAGATCATGACCTGAGCCGAAAGCAGAGGCTTTAACCCACTGAGCCACCCAGGCACCCTAACCTGAACCTTTCTTAATGTTATTTAGGTTCATAGGATTAACCCATGCTAAGAATTTTGTGAGATCCTTGCCCAGTCTATATGCATCAATCAGTCCTTCATCTCTATGCTCAGTATTTTCTCTTAATCATTCACTATTGACTGTTTTTGCAGACATGTTGTACAGGTTCTAGTTTAAACCATGTAAAGTGTAATGTAAATGCCTTCTTATTTTAGAAGATGAATCACAACTTACCAGATAGCTAACCATTGAAATCATTACTTGTGCCTAATTACAGATGAGGGAAATACCTTGTTAAATATCCATTGTGCAGTATTAATTATATCTGCTTGAAAATATCTCAGTTGGGACTTGAGAAGAAAAAAAACTTTAGCAGTGGAACCATACTCAACAGCTATAACAATTGTATGCTAGATATAGCTTAGCTCTGTTTTTATTTCATTATTATTATTATTTCATTACTTGAATGTACGTAAGTCAGAATTAACTTTCGTAATTTTCTTTTTTTTAAGATTGTATTTATTTACTTAGAGAGTACACACAAGCACGCCTGTGAGTTGGGGGGCAGGGCAGAGGGAGTTGGAGATAGGGAATCTCAAGCAAACTCCCCACTGAGCATGGAGCCCAATGTGGGGTTGATCTCACAACCCTGAGATCATGACCTGAGCTGAAATCAAGAGTCCAGGGTTTAACCGACTGAGCCACCCAAGTGCCCCAATTTTATAATTTTCTAAAATCTATCAATGATAAGGAAAATTTCAGACTGTATTTTCTTTTCTTTTTTATTGTTTTTATTATAATTACAGTTAGTTAACATAGAGTTGTGTTAGTTTCAATACAGTGATTCAACAATTGCATACATTACCTAGTGCACTCATCACGACCGTGCACTCCTTCATCCCCATCACCTGTTTAATCCATCCCCTTACCCCCCTCCCTGTCTGTATTTTCAATGATAGTTCTTGACCTAATGGCTTCTATTCTCACTGGGCTCCTTAGCTCACCAAAACTTTTCCTCATCATAGCCAAATGCTCAACTATGCTTGAACTGTATTTATATTTTAAATCCTAAGCCCAATTGTTAATATCAACTTTTCATTATCCTTTTATTTTTTTTAAAGATTTTATTTATTTATTTGACAGAGAGAGAGAGAGAGAGATCACAAGTAGGCAGAGAGGCAGGAAGAGAGAGAGGAGGAAGCAGTGTCTCTGCTGAGCAGAGAGCCTGATGCGGGCCTCGATCCCAGGACCCTGAGATCATGACCTGAGCCGAATGAACACAGAGGTTTAACCCACTGAGCCAGCCAGGAGCCCTCATCATCCTTTTAATATGATGAGCTCTATCAATAGAGCCAGTTAAACAATGAGCTGAGGAATCAGTTAAATAGAGAAATGTTTAATTATGAATAATCAGGGGAGCTGAGACCCCAGAAGGCCTCTTTGAACTCGAAAAGGAGCCATTTCCTCCAAGGGAACTCTGCTTTCCCCTATTTGAACTCAGAGCACAGGTTCTTTGGTGACTGCGCATACTAGATGTCAGTGCCTACCTGCCCAGGTAACCTGCACGACCATGCCCTGCACATCGAGGTATAAAAATGAGCTTAACTGGGGCACCTGGGTGGCTCGGTCATTAAGGGTTAAGCGTCTGCTTTTGGCTTGGGTCATGATCCCAGGGTCCTGGAATCGAGCCCACATGGGTCTCCCTGCTCAGCGGGAAGCCTGCTTCTTCCTCTCCTACTGCCCCTGCTTGTGTTCCCTCTCTTGCTGTCTCTCTCTGTCCAATAAATAAAGTCTTAAAAAAAAATGAGCTTAACTTACAAAGCTATTGCTCTGTAGTGTGCTCTAGCCTATTGATACACATTTCTAGGACCAAGCCCAGAATGGGTATTCTGACCAGATGATAATCACAAGTATTCTCAAAATAAAAAGTGGGTAAGGACTACAGCAGAATCATGAGGTTTCCAAATTCACGAGGCTATCTGAAAGAGTAAAACCAAAAATAAATAACCTACCTCTGATCAGTGAAGATGATGAAGGTGAAGATAACTGGGTATAGGTACATTTGATTGTGTCTTATGTTGGTTTCATGGGACTTCTGTTTTTGACTACGTTTTTTTCTTTACAAATTTTCTCATGGAGCTATAAATTGATAAAATCTCACAATACATTTTGGGAAGTGATTATCAGAAATCTGAACATGCTAATCTTTGAGCCAGCAATTTCATTCCTGGAATCAAGCCTGAAGAAATACACATACCCATGAAGAGTACAAGGATAGCAGCAATGTCTCCAATAGCAAAAAATTGAAACCACTTTACAGTTCTCATAAATAATGCAGAAAAAAATAAGTTCATATTATGTCATCTCTTTGGATTATATCTTTAGGGAAAATTCTAAGCAGTAAAATTATCAAGTTAAACAAGAATTTAAACATTTTATGGCTCTTAATATGCATTGCAATTTCTTTTCAAAAGAATAGTTTTAAAAAAAAAGGATAGTTTTAATGTTGTTTCCACAAAAAGTATTGGTTTTACTCCTTTCTTGTTAGCACTGGGTGTTAATTTTTAAAGCTAAAATTTGGGAAAATTAGAACAATATGCTTCTTGACTGATTTATAAATTTTAAAGTTTCTCTTTTATTAATTTATTAGTTGCACTTGGTGAATTAATGTTAAGTTCCTTTGTCTATTTATATATCTAAGAATATTTTTTATTAATAATAATAGTCAGTTCCTATTGAGTGTTTGTCAAGTGACACTGTTCTAAGTACTACACAGACATATCACATTTTAACTTGACAAAACTCCGTAAGTAAAACAAAACAAAACAAAACAAAACAAAAAACCCAAAAAAAAGCTCTGTAAGTATTCCTATTGCTACCATTTTACAGATAGAGAAACTGAGACCCAGATATGTCCACATCATAAGAAGTCTAAGTTCAGAGCCGAGGCTCTTGCTCTCATCACACTCTATGGCCTCATATAAATGTGTCAAATAGTTAAGATGGCATCTCTTCATCTGTCATACTTGTTAAAAGTATTTTCTCAGTGTGTTATATTTTTTGTGTTCTTGCATTCTTATGTGCAGAACATATTAATGTCCTTAAAATGAATTCAATTTGCTTTTATCTTTGTCATTTCTTCTATCATTTCTAAGCTTATAAAGATATCCCTGCTCCTGAGATAAAAGAGATTTTCAAATTGATATTTCCTTTCAGTGTGTATATGTAATATATTATGAAATATGTATGTATTTGTATTTGTGTATATAAATGTACATAAACATATATGGATATACAAATTCTTTAAGCCACATGGACATTATCACATGGTGTACAATACGAGGCATTTGGGATTTTTTTCTGACCCTGACACTGTTGCTGAGCAGAGACTCTCTCTGCCAGTGTCCAGATGAGCTACGAAGCCACCAGGATTTAAATCTTTGACTTACCTTTACTCCAAGTGATATGATTAAGCCAAGATCATTTAACCCAAGCCCCAGTGAGTCATTCCAAACCCCTGAATCATCCTGACAGACTTGACAAAACTTCGGCTGAATTACTGCCTTGGAGAATTCTTTACATGACTAGTTGAACATTGAATGTCTGCAAGTCTTATGATTTATAGTCCTTCATCATATGGACACATGCCTGACCCAATGGGCACACCCATTGTATTTCCAAAGAGAAGAAATATCTTAGGTATTAAATTTGTATGTCCCAGTTGGTCCTAAAGTATAGGTCAGTAGAGCAGCGTCTGTAGTATGCTCCCATCCTACACTATAGGGGGGGTAGGAATATGTATCCTTCATATATAGAAAAAGATAGGCATAGATTAAGATATAAATACAGATATAAATATATATAGATGTAGATATATAGAAGAATACACAAAAATACTGGTCAGACCCAGGGGGTTAGGAGTGGTGAGGAGTGGAGGAGAGTTTTCACCACTTAACTTTATGTAACTTTTGAATTTTGTTTTGTGTGCCGTATTACCTGCTCACAAATAATTTTTATATGAAAAATAATTAAAAGTTAAGTTTAGAAATTTCAGTGGTGATACAGTAACATTTTCTAGTCACCTTATAGAAATAATGCAGGATTGATAATAGTTGCCTTTACCTTCTTTTCAGAGCCACAACACTTGGGACACGAAATGTGGAAACCCCTCTGGTCAGACTCTTCATATACTGGCCTGGGGCTGGATGAGGCTCTGGCTGAACTCTGAAAAAGTCAGTTTTCTGGCTTCTCTCTGACAGAGATTTTAGGGGGAAATGACTGTTGTGCTCCCATACAGACTTTCCATTTCTCAGAGGGCTTTGTTTCCAGCAGTTCTAGGGTTAGAAATCAAAATCCCATTTCGCTTGTTCCTCGAGAAAGACAATTGTTCTTGACCAGGCCAGTGGCCTTTATCTAAAGATCATGGGTCTATCTCTTGTCACCACAGGGTCCTTGCTAAAGTTTAACCTAAGTCTAACTGATACAGATCAGTTGTATGTTCGTCAAGGTTTGCTAACATTTTAATTTGTTTAAGCTTTAATTTATCTGAAATTATTGGGTTTTCTCAATTTGCAAGTTATCCAAATGATATTCTGGCCTGGTGTGAGCATTATCATCCTTCATAATTACAGGTAGTACCTGACTCAAAGCTTCTGACTTATGCCCTTACATCACTGCTCTTCTGGATTTGGTGGGACTCCGCCCTTCACACACCCCTACACTTGTCATTTCTTTCCTCCACCTGCCACAGGCTGGAATGTACCTCCCTCCTTCCTTCACAATCCTCTTCCCTGAAGCTGACCCATTCCTTCAACTTCCTGAAGTTGACTCAGGAATATACCCAGCAGTATAGAGCTAACCTGAACCCCTGCACCCCATCCCACTTCAGCTGTAGAATCTGTCCCCATCCCCATCTCTCCGCTTTTGGCCTTTGGGCCAGACCCACTCATCCTTTCACTGACCCTGTTGATGTCCCACATATGGCCCCATCCTGCTACCGCAGAGGCCCTGCCCCTCCAGCAACGTGCCCTTAGTCCTGACTCCCCACATAATCCCTGACACAGGAACAAGCACCCTCAACTATTAAACATCTCATCCTCATACATTGACCTTGTGAAGGTCCTGGTGTCTGTCCCTCCTGTCCTTTAACTGCTCCCCATTAATCATCACTTCCTTTGTCAGTTCTCCCATTCATCAATTGTTATTCCTGACCTGACCCTGTCATAGGTATAGACGCAGATTTACTAGAATATTAATGAAGCTTAAACTTCAGAAGTCCTCACATGGGTCCTTTCCAAGGTCTCATGTCTCATTTTGCATTCATAATGTCGTGTTCTTCCTGAAGAAGGCCTGTTAAAATCTTTAGGCCACAGAACTTGGACCTGCTCCTACTAAGGTGATAAGTCCCTTATTATCTTGGAATCAGGGGAATGTTCCCACTCCCATCTCTATGCTGCTTCTAGGAAATATGTGCTACTAGAACCACAAATTGAACTTTGAATGCCCTCAACCTTAGACACATTGTTAAACTTAGTGGTTAGTTTTAATTATAAGACTGGTGTTTTGTTTCAGCTCTTTTTTAGGTTAAATAGGTTTTTGCTGATTGGTTTTGGAAACCAACCACGGAACAAGTGACTTGTAAACAAACTTCTGGAATGTAAGCCATTTCTAAATTGTAGGCTTCGGGGACTTAACATTAACAAAAGCCCATAAACCACAACATACGCGCACTATATTATATGTGTGGAAACCTACATATAAATACTGACATTTTGTCATATGAAAAAAATTATCCAGTAAAGTCAATAAAAAAATGTGGCAAAATTTGTGATATTCAACAAGTCATGATGTATAATTACGACTGGTCATCTATATTTTCTGAGGCAGCTTCAATTTTAAATGTTTTGCTCTATGATCACCCTGTATGACTATCTAGTTCATCATTTTGTACCCAGAAACTGGTATAGTACCTGGCACACGGTAAGGTACCCAAGCAATGCATGGAAAATGAATGATCGTATAATCCTGTTTTGCAGACTATTTATCCTGCTTTGGTTTTAAAATTATGGTCACTGACTATAATGAACATATATAGAAGCATTTTAACTTTTTCTCTTTTTACTATTTTTAAATCTACATTAGCAATTCTGTAAATTTACTTAATTTTCCAAATCTCACTTGCAAAATAAAATGGCTTGGATTTCATTGAAAGATACAATATATGTTACTGTCTCTCTCATCAGTGAATCAATTCTTCACCAAATGATTAAACAACCTCTTCCAGGATATTGTGTTTATTTTCTTGCTAATGTGGAAGAATGCTTTTATATCAATTTTGGCATGTAAATAGTTTTATTTTTAAATAATCAGTATACTTAGAGCATTATAACCTCCCACATAGTCCTGCTAAATGCTACAAATATGTTACACACACTCCAATTTTTAGTCTAAGAACTCATTAACTTTCAGTGAGACCATGGATTCCCTCCAGCAAGTATATTAACAAGGTGAGTTTGATGAAGAAAAATTTTCATGTAAATTATCTTAACCCTTCTAAGAATCCAAAAGGATTAATTATAATTGAATGATGACCAGGAATGTCTTTTATTTCTGGATTCCTAGACCACACCAGTATTATAAATTGGTTGCAGCTTCTCCACTGCCTCTTTCCCTTCCCTTTCTATCCCTTCACCCCCATAAGAGAAGTTAATAGTCAACAGTTGGTATTTGGGGAACACATTTGGGGCAAAAAAGTAACAGGAAGATTTTAAAATTTTAGATTGAAAACAATTTCCTGGTTTTAAGAAAATTTATAGCTTTGGAGCTAGTTTTGGGATTATACTATTCATTTCTCCATCAGAATAGCAGTCATTAGAACAAAGACAAGTTCTGATACCATTTGTCCTCTTTCCTCACTCCACCTCCCATTCACCCAAGAACCCTCCAGAAAAAATATTTTTTTCCTGTTCTCTCCCTTTTTTTTGCCACAAGCATTTTTCATCCCAAATCATACAAGGGAACTTCAAGAAATCTCTTGATCCTGAATTGCAACAAATACATGTGTCCACTTCCTATCCTGAATTTTATAATAGTCCGTTCCACCTTTATTTCTCATCTTTGACCAACAAGTGAGAAATTCAGCCAACTCCCTTTACCATAGGGCATGACTCATGTCTTCCATGGCTGGGGATTTACCCAGAACAGACATAGAATGTGATAAATCCTATAGATTATTATTTTCATAAGTACGTGAGTGTTCTCCACATCAGTTAGGAAAGTTGCTGGAAGTCTGCAGAAGTTTTCAGAATACCTGAAAGCCAAAGTCCACTTAGTAGTTCTTTGAAGAAGAAAATTCCAGACATTTTGAAGGAGGAGATCATTCAGACAACTGGCGTACCCTTTGCAAACCAGCTTCCCTCCTCCCTACGCACCCCTTTTAAAGCCCTCCCGTCAGAGGGTCATTAGAATGCTGTTTGAAATGGTGGTGGTTTTTCAAAAAATACCAGGTTCTCCCACTTCAAAGAACAACCAGCAGAGCTGTGAGTTATTGCTTCTTCCTAAGGAGTTCTCCTGGACAGAAGTCTAAGGAGGCATTCCCGTCTTTCCCTATTCTGCCCAGAGAGGGGAGGATTTTTTTTTCCTTCCTTGTTCTCTGAACTAGCCTGAAGAGAATTCCTCATGAGGAGCACTTAAGGCAAGATTTCAGAAGATCTACTACCTCATTTTATGGTTGTAGAGGAGACAATGTGTGAATTCTGGGGGAGGAGGCAGCAGTGAATTTAGTGTTTAAAAAAACAGAGCAGTGAAAATAGGTAGTGAAATAGCTCATTTTCTCTCTCCCCCTGGATGCCTGAGGCAGCCTCTTCAGGACCTTGGTGCCTAGGTACTGGAGGAGGGAGCAGTTCCTTCTAGTTCCATGGAGATGGCATGAAATGTTGTTCACTTACTTCCAGCAGTTTGGGGTCTTTAATTACCGGTCCATGCTCATAGAATAAAACTCAGCAAGAGGTTGGAAACCAGAGCTCTAAATGCTAAATTCTTTCTAGCCTAAGGCTGGCTAAGGTACCTGATGAATTCTTGACCTTATTCATAAACCTTGCTTTTAGCAAAGTCAAATGGAGCAGCCTTAACACTATTGAATATTTGACTATATTAACTACCTTGCCTTTTAAAGCGACTTTCCACTTCAGGCAGGAGCCTCCACTCCTCAGCATGGAGAGGGGCCACAACAATCTTTATATCCCAGGTTAGGAAACCAGGAGGAAATGGTCAGTGGACTCAGAAGACGCCCTTCCCATCCTTGACTAACTGGGCGCAAGCTACATCCCTTCTCAGAAACTATTCTGAGATGCGGTAGGCCCATTCTTTCCCCTCCCCCCAAAGCTGCATGATCTCCACACTATTTCCTACAAGAGCCACTCAGCTTGCTCTTAAGAGCAACATCATTACCCATCAGAGAAATGCAAATCAAAACCATGATGAGGTACCACTTCACATTCACTGGGATGGCTATAATAGAAAAGAGAGACAATAACACATATTAGTGGGGATGTGGAGGAATTGAAGTTCTCATATAGAGAAATGGGAATGTAAAAGGGTGCAGCCACTGTGAAAAACAGTCCAGCAGCTCCTCAGAAAATTAAACACACAGTTGCCATATGACCCAGCAGTTCTTTTCCTGGGTAGATACCCAAGAGAAATGAAAACACATGCCACATAAAAAAACTTGTACTCAGACATTGGTAGCGGTGTTATTTCATAATAGCCAAAAGGTGGGAAAAGCCCAACTGTCTGTCGACTCTTGAACGGATAAATAAAATGCAGTTTATCTATACAAGGGGAAATTATTCAACCATGAGTTACTGGTACCTGGACAACACAGGTGAAACTTGAAAATATGCTACGTGAAAAGAAGCCAGTCACAAAAAATCTCATAACGTGTAATTCCATTTATATGAGATGTCCAGAGTAAGCAAATTCATAAAGACAGAAAGTAGATTAATGGTTGCCAAGGGCTGAGGGGGAGGGGAATGGGAAATGACTGCTGACAGGTATAGGTTTTCTTTTTGTAATGATGAAAATGTTCCGGAATCAGATAGTAAATGGTTGCACAACTCTGTGAATATACTAAGACCCATGGAATTGTACACTTTAATGGGTGAATGTTATGGTACAGAGATCATAGCTCAATAAAGCTGTAAGAAAAAGAGAGAGAGAGAGGGAAAGAAAGGAAGGAAGGAAAGAAAGAAAAGGGAGGGAGGGAGGGAAGGAGGAAGGAAGGAAAAAAGAAAAAGGGAAGGGAAGGGAAGGGAAAAGGGCTAAGGAAGAAGAAAGGAAGGGAGGCAGACTGGTTGGGGTAAACACTGAAATAGGTGTGTAATCTTGACCTTTTGATATTTCTTTCCCCAACAAGCCCCTCCTAGGGCTCCTCTTTCTCTTCCTACTTGTCAAATTTGCCCACAGAAAATGAACCCTTTACAGCTAGTCATGACCTCCAGCCTCCTTATAATTCATGAGGCTGACCTCAGCCACATCCACTTGGCATATTCTCCTGCCCCAACACAGCTGCTTGGCCTCCCTGTTGCAGAAGGTATCTACCAGAGCCCTGCCTTGGGCTCTTTGCTTGCAAGATCCTGTCAAGATGCCTCTGTATTGGTGGTTTTGCTCCTGTGCTCCTCCGTGGTTACACAGCCCCACCCCTCTGTGAGTGTGCTGGGAGAAGCTAGCTCAGCAATGTGCACCCAACACCTTTAGCTGTGTCCTGCTCAGCCCAGGTAAATTCAGGGTGGGTCCTGCTTCACCTTTGAAAGAATGTCTCCTAAAAGCCAAGTGCTTAGTATACATAATTCCACTTAAATCTTTAAAAAACCTTCACAATAGCCCTGTAAAGAAATTATATTATCCCCACTTTTCCAGAAGAAGAAACAGATTCAAAGAAGGTAAGTGACTTAGTCAAAGTCACATAGATTGGAGTCAAGACTCAAACACGGAACTGTCAAAGCCAGCCCTTTTCTGCTGCCTTGGATAATAGTTCCTTCCCTCTGTTCAACGTCTATCATATGTCAAGCAGTGTTCTAAACATATTAACAACATCATTTCATTGACTCTCACAACCCCCCAAGACAGGTTTATCATCCCCTATAATAGATGAGTTTCAGAGAGATGAACTCTTTTAGATAGCATGTATTTTTACTCACTGAATGCATGGGAAATTGGGAAGATTTTTGCTTTTTCTGATAAAGGTGAAAGATACAAATAGTGCTGTCCTCTTTCCCTTTCCTCTTGCCTTTGGGCAACTGTTTTGAGACCATAAAAGAAAGGGAAAAAAATCACAAATATTTTCCCAAACATCATCCAGCTGCTAAGCAATAAACTACTTTTAGATCTTTTATTACATAAGAAAATTGAAATCTTACTTGTGTAATCCACTCTCACTAGATTTTCTGTTACTTGTAGCTAAACACATCTTAACTCATACAGGAGGGTCCTATTACTACCCTCTTACAGGTAAAGAAACAGATAAAGGGGCACAGAGAGATGAAGTGTTTCCAAAGCCACACTAATAATAAATGATTGCGGCCTACTGATAATTGTCTTCTCTATTCTTCTTTTAACAACTTAATTACCCAAGTTATAACTGGGCACATGGATGGTCACATTTCCCAGGCTTCCTTGTGGCTTTGCAGGCCTATGACTATATTTTGGCTAATGGAATGTGAGTGGAAGGAAGGAATGTGATTAACTTCCTGGTCACGTCCTCCAGTTCCTCTTTTCTTCTCCCACTAGTGGTGATGGTGAATCACATGGACCAGGGTAACACCTCAAGAGAGGACAGAGCAACAAGACAGAAGGAGCCTAGGTTCCTAAATGACCTCATGGATTAAAGTTGTCCTATACCCTGGGATCACCTATTAAGGTGGGCTTTTAAGTGAGAGAGAAATACATTTTTCTATCTCATTTAAGCCATTGTGTTTTGGTGTCTCTTAAAGCACCATTATTATAAGAAATACTGTGGCCAACCAATTTGCAAGCATAGGTTTAATCCCAAATTTGGGTAATTTCCACTACAAATCCAAATATCTAAATCAGAGATTATGAACTCAAATGCATACAGATGCTAGGTGGATAACAGATAAATGAAGAAGACTGGGCAGAAACTATGGCGAGTGCAGAGCATATAAATGGTTACCAAGTTCTAGGTTCCTTTTTTCCTGCTAGACTATATTTCTTAGCCCTCCTTATACTTATTTGGGCCATGTAACTGAAGTCTGGCCAACATAATGTGAACAGCAGGAATGAATGCTGCCTGCAGTCCTGGCCCAGGGAAAATGTTTCTCACTCAATAATGTACTCTTTCTTTTCCCTCAACAAAGGTAAAAAAGATGCCCCGGGAAGTCTTAGGAGCCAAGCAATGAATATGGCAGAGCCACAGGATAGAAAAAGCCTGGATCCCTGAGTTACCACTTAGAGAAGTGCTGCATACATCACATTGACATGTAAATTTTGACACAGCAAGAAACACAGTTTTCCCAAGTAGATTCATTACATGTTCAGGTCTATTGTTACCACAGCACAAGATAGCTTATCCACACTAATACACAAAAGCAGCTCCTGTAGGAATGCAGGCTCAGTACTGCCAGATCTTTTGGTTTGTTTGTTTGTTTGTTTGTTTGTTTGTTTTAAAGAAGACAGAACTGCTGAATGTTATGAAGAAACATCTCATTTTAGTGTTAGCCAATGCTGCGAAGGTCATACATGACCAAGATCCAGATCTATCCCAAGGATCATGAGTTTGCCGCCTCTGCCTCAGTATCGTAGTGCACCCTGATCCTGGGACCTCAGCCAGCTTCTATTGATCCCAGGCTTCATCGGCCCCCCAAAATCCAGTTAAGTTTCTAAGACTTTCCCCAATTTGTTATGCAGTCTTATTAAACTTTAAGCCATTGGTTTTTGGAGTATAACTTTGAAAGGCAGGAAATTACCTATTACCTAAAGCTATTCTCTCATCTGATACAAATAATCTTGCCGAGCATTTGTCTGGGGTTCCAGTGTTTCTCTTTCATTCATATATTCTTAAAGTTAGACCTAATAACGCCTACATGTCCAACTACATTCATCAAAATGAAACTATTTATAAACTTTTCTCTGCTTAACAACCTGCCAAAATTCTTTCCAACTCAAGGCCCAACTCCAAGATTATCTCCTCTTTGGGGTCTTTTCTATCCAGTTGAAGGAGCATGCTCCTCTTCTAAGTTGTGATCCCCTGAAGAGACCAGAACATTTCCCTCTTCACAGTATCAGTTCCTGGAATGACACTTAGCTCATAATAAGTGCTCAATACAAGGACTCAGTATTGAGTCGATACAATACAGTGCAATACACTTGTCAATACAATACACTCAAGTATTAGTGTTTTGTGATTGTTGTTATATATTTAGTTACTGGTTTCTTTCTCTTTGTGTGCACCTAAATCAATGGTTCATCATAATGGTGCTCTGCATTCTGTGGTAAGATGTTGTCAGGAAGCATTGGAACCAAGGGCCTTGTCTGCAATAATTGAATTCAGAAAGGTCAAATATCTTCTTAGCTATTTAGAAAGATAGACACTGGAGCCAGACTGCCTGGTTTCCTATCCCATTTACTAGCCATACTACTCTGGGCAAATTCACTTCTCTGCTTCTTGGTTTCCTCAACTGTAAAATGGGAGTAATAATAATAGTACTATTATATTGGTTTCCTAGGGCTGCTATAACAAAATACCACAACCTGGATGACTTACACAATGGAAATTTATCATCTCACAGTTCTAGAGGCTAAAAGTCTAAAATCAAGGTGTCAGCAAAGTTGGTTTCTCCTAAAGGATGTGAGGGAAATGTTTGTTCTAAGCTTCTCTCCTTGGGTTGTAGATGATTGTCTTCTTCCTGTGTCTCTTCCTATGGTCTTTTCTCTGTGCATGTCTGTCTTTGTGCCCAAATTCCCCCTTTTTATAAAGTCATCAGTCATTGGGGATTAGGGCTCACCCTAATGACTTCTGTTTAACTTGATTACATTTGTAAAGACTCTATCTCCAAATAAGGTCACATTCAAGATATTAGGGATTAGGACTCCAGCATATCTTTTTGGGAGAGAACACAATTGAAGCCATAACCATATTACCTAATCAGATTGTTATGAGGCCGAAATGAATTAGTACATGCAAAACATTTAAGAACAGTGCCTGTTACACTGCAAGCTTTAAAAAACAGTAGGTGATGTTATTATACTTCTTAAAATCTCATTATACCAAGGTGACCCTTAAAAATAAGTCACAGAAAGGGGTGTCTGGGTGATTCAGTCAGTTGGTCTGCCTTTGGGTCCTGGGATGGAGCTGCACATCAGGCTCTCTGCTCAGAGGAGCCTGCTTCTCCCTCTCCTTCTGCGTGCCTCTCCCTCTGCTTGTACTCCCTCTGTGTCAAATAAATAAATAAAATATTAAAAAAAAATAAGTCACAGGAAATTATACTGTTTCAGTATAGTTTTGGGGCAGTGGTTGGAAAGAAGTGGTGATGGTTTCAGTCCTCGCTCTCAGGATACAGCGAAATGAAGAAAGTGTCTGTTTCTAACATTATAATACAGTAGAAGGTATGGCAAGAAATAGCAAGTTATTGCACTTACCATAAGCTTAAAAATGACTCAATTTGAGGGGTATGCCATACACTGAGAGGCAAACTACAGTTAGAATTTGTCCTTTGGTTTATTATTAGGTATTGTTAATGCATTTTTAGCAACAATCACTAAATCAAAAGTACAATGAAAGATTAGAGCTTGAATTTTGCAATTCTGGAATTTGATCTCTTTTAAACATAAAGATTGGTTTCAAAGTCTTCTTAGTCTAGAGTTAGGATTTTTAACTCAGTCTCTGAGGCAAGTTGATGGTTGTATGACTCAAACACTGAAAGATAGCGCAATAAGCCATTCAAGGCACAAAATTTACAAATTCAAGTACTTCCTAATAAGGCCCAGGGATGCAAATCCCTGATTTGTTAGGATCCCTACAAAAAGAGAGGACTGTCTCTGGTCGATAATATTTACCCTTCTTTCAACAAAGGGGGACTACAAAAAAGCCAGTTCTCGATGTTTTGCTCTCATTCTCTTGAGAATATATCAAAATTTTACTTTTAGTTCATCTCCTGAATCATTCATGAATGCAATTCTGTGGTGATACGGTTTATACATTCCTTTCAGCCCTGACGGCATTTTAAATTCTGGCCTCTGAGTAAAAATTTCAGGCCAGGTCCCATTGCATTTGTTGATTTTACAAATGAATAGATCTTCAGTAGGGAGAAGTCAGTGTCCTCTCAAAAGCCCTCTTCAAAGCCAAGGCTGCTTGGGTGGTATGGGCGATCTGAATATCGCCTGTTGAAGCGGGCAGTCAGTGATGTCCACGCCATCCAACCACATGTGTAGCTTATTTCTGAATTATTATACCAGGTCAGGAAACCTAGCTCATAAGTATGGACCACGGGAACTCTCAAAGTTCAGCTATACTATTTCAATTCTATTCAATCTGCAAATCCAGACTCTTCCCTGAAGTCATGGTTCCGTCATTTGGGAGCTTTGAGAAGGGCAGAAGGGTATACTGAGGCCTCTTTTCTGTGCTCACATCTCCTTCCCTACTTCCTCCCTACTCTCCTCCCACCCCCCTGCTCCTCTCTTCCTCACCACCTATTTGGTTCAGGTATGTTGAGCCAAGTCAGTTTCAAGATTTAGTCTTTTCATCTTAGGTATGTCATAAGCCCTTGTGTTAAAATTAGTTTTTTATTTTGTTTTGTTTCATTTGGGTTTTTTTTTAAAGCTACTTTTAATAGGGCAAATGAAGATTCAGAAGAAAGGCTTATATATAAAAATAAATAAAAATAAATTATTTTCTTACTATGGAAGTAATCATGGGATTATAAAAATTTAGAAATATAGATATATTTTTAAATTAAAAACACTTTGTGTGTGTGTACACATTTAGTTTTATTTTAACAAAGCAACTTCTACACTTTAAATGTTTAAAACTGAGCATCATCTTTCTTTTCCAGTGAAATAAAAAGAAAATTTAAAAATAAACTGAACAAAATTACAATAGAGAATGTCAATTTCCAATAAGATTCTATAGGTTCTGCTGATTTTCCCATCTAGTGTCAGGTCTCAGGTCATTATTGGAAGAGAATTTTATTTTAAAAGTGTCACCTTGGGGCGCTTGGGTGGGTGAGTGGGTTAAACCTCTGCCTTCAGCTCAGGTCATGATCTCAGGGTCCTGGGATTGAGCCCCACATCGGGCTCTCTGCTCAGCAGGGAGCCTGCTTCTCCCTCTGCCTTCTGCTCTGTCTACTTGTGATCTCTCTCTATCTCTGTCAAACAAATATATAAAATCTTGAAAAAAAAAAAAAGTGTCACCTTAAACTGCAAGGCTCTCCATTAACATCACAATTAAGCATGCCAAAGGAGAAGCTGTGCATCTCAACCCCAGCCTTTGCAGATCTTCTGTAATCCCATTTCCTTTAGCTTTTTTTTTTTTAAACAAGAGAAAGTAGCCAGATACATGTTGGTAAATGGTAAATGCTAACTGTCCATATTATATGTTGATAAATGGTAGATGCTAACTGTCCATATCCACATAGAAACATAGTGTAATCTCTTAGCCCAATATACAGAGAAAGGAGGAAAAAGCTAGAAGTCTATGCACTACTATACACTATACTACACAGGGGCCTACCACCCTCCAGCTTCCAGCAGAGCTAAGGGAGCAGATGGTTTTTCTTTTTTCTCACAGAACACAGTGGTGTTGATCCCATAAAATTTTTGTTGAGACAGGAAGGGATAAACATGAATTTAGAAGAGAAATGGGTAGATTCTTTTCCACTATTTTCTGCTCAAGGTATTCCCCATCCTTCCCAAATAAGTTGAGAACCATAGTATAAAGAAGGAAAAGATACTTCAAAAAACAGGGTGAGTGAGCAGAAGAGAAAAAAGAAAAAAAAAAAAAAGACTGCAACTTGCTCCCGGGAATTGTAGAAAATTAAAAAAGAAAGGATAGAATCCATCAGTGTTCCATTAGTCAGCTTCTCCCTCCTTCCCATCTCCTTCCTCCCCCTCATCATCACCTTTATCTTCATCTCCTTCTTCATCAATATCCTCCAATCCCTCCTCTTCACCATCATCATCTTCTTCTCCTTCCCCTTCATCATCCATATCAGGAACCATGTGCTACTATAATGGATTTGGCCAAATACCATCTTTGATGACCTCTCCTAACTCATCTGCACCTGCATCAGAGTGGTCAGTGAATCAGGTGAAGAAGCTCTCTGGTTCCTCATGCTACCTCTTCCTTCTGGCTTGATTCTGTGTTTGACTTAAACAGTTCGTTGAATACTTTTCAGATTTCCATTTGATTTCAGTGGACTTTGAAGGTGGATCACCACTCTCATTTGGATGAAATTCTTTGGGCAGAACTTTATTTTCAAAGCAAGGGTTTTCATCAAAATAAAAATCTCTTCTGTAACCTGATTTAAAATCTTCACATTCTGTCACTTAACTCTTGTCAAATAAGGCAACACCTCTTCCTCCTCCTCCCTAAGCAGTAGACACTTGTGGATGGTTGACAAATGTTGTTACCCCAGAATTTTGGATTTTGGTGATCAATTCTGACCTCTTCCGAAAAAAATGGTTGGTGGAGTTTGTTATATTTCAGCTCTACTTTCAAAATCTCCTCACTGTCTTGTTTCATTTTGTACTCCATCAACATGTTTAATCACTTCTTGCTGTTCTTTTTCTCCTTTCAGGAAGTGCTGAGGGGTTGTCTCCTCCAGCTTGGGGTCAGGAGGTAGTCTCAGTTTCTTCCTTTGAGGAGAAGGGAAGACTGGCATTTTCGGGCCATGCTGTGAGGAAAGTCAGTTGAACAAGGGCAGATGCATGTCTGGAAGAGGATTTAATTACTCCAGATATGTATTCTTTGATTTTTTTTTAATGTTTTTTTAAATTTTATTTTTAAGTCATCTCTACACCTACCTTGGGGCTTGAACTCATGATCAAGAGTTGCATGTTCTTCCAACTCAGCCAGTCACCCCAGATACACACACACACACACACACACACACACACACACACACACATATACATATACATATATATGTATATGTGTATATATATATATACACACATATATTTTTTTAACAAGGAAAGATAATATTCCAGATGCTGAAACACAGAAAGCATGGCTAACATTTTAATGCATAGTGCGTCAACTTAAATATACTTTTGAATCTCTGAATTACCATGTAGTCAGATCACCCAACTATTCTGTCTAGAAGAAAGGCAGATGCTGAGAGGACCAACTACCAGGTTAATGACCTCTCCCACCACCCCTCATGTCCAGGAACACTCTGAGGGACCATATCAATCAGTTTCCAAACCCTTGCAAGAGTTTTTCTGTCCTGGTTGTTAAATCTCCCCATTTGTTTCCAAACATTTTCCCAATATTGGCCACTTGGCCTCAGATCATCAACTGACAGGCAGAATATAAATATACAATAAAAAGGAAAGGACCTCCCAAATTTCTGAAAGGAGAAAAACAACTTTCACTAAGGCTAACCCAGTGTAGCAGCTGGTCTAGTTCAGTGAGGAAGTGCATACTCTGAACATGTGGGCACCATATTTTGAAAATTCAGTTCATGCTGAAGAAATTTACATCTACCAGGAAGAAAAAAGATGTTTCTTGGTGGATTTTACAAAGGCCAATGCTTGAAAATGTATGTCCATGGACATGTCTGGACTCAATGTCCATATAAAATATACACAAATTTGCACATTTTAAGAACATTTACTAGAAAATTATATCTTAACTGTAAATAGTAACCTCAGGGAGAATTTAAAAAATAATTAAGGTTATAATTTCAGAACTAAATAAGATTAAAAAAAGGCATGGCTCAAAAACAAAAAGTTCTTATAAATTAAAAATATGGTAGTTTAAGCAGAAATTTGATAAACATAGTGTAGGATAAAGTCAAAGAATTCACTGAGGAAAAAAAAATAAATACAGGTAGAGTAAAAATGTGAGAAAAGGCTAAAGTATAAAGTGTAAATCCAAGAGGCTCATGTCCAATGACTAGAAGCTCCAGAGAGAACAGAAAAAATGAAAGGAAAATGTACACAAAAAAATAATTAAAAAATTTCTCAGCTGAAAGACATGAGTCTCTAGACTGAGGAAAGAGAGAAGAAAATGCTGCAATGACAGACACAATAAATGAAAAATGAACCTCAGTCAGAATGGTTAAATTTTAGAATATCAAAGATTTTGTTGAGGTTTTTCTTCAAATTCCAGTTAGTTAACATATCATGTAATATTAGATTCAGGTGTAAATTTAGTGATTCAACACTTCTATAAAATACCTGCTGCTCATCACAAGTGCACTCCTTTATCCCCATCACCTGTTTCACCCATCCCCCCCCACACCTCCCCTCTGGGAACCAGCAGTTTGCTCTCTATAGTTAAGACTCTATTTCATGGTTTGCCTCCCTCTCTCTCTCTTTTCTTTTCAACATATGCTCATTTGTTTTTGTTTTTTTTCTTAAATTCCACATATGACTGAAATTATATAGTATTTGTCTTTCTCCGACTTATTTCACTTTGTATAACATGCTCTAGCTCTATTCACATTGTTGTAAATGGCAAGATTTTGTTCTTTTTATGACTGAATAATATTCCATTGCATATATGTGTATATATATATATATACCACCTCTTCTCTATCCATTCATCAGTGGACAGACACTTGGGCTGTTTCCATAGTTTGGCTATTATAGATCATGCTGCTATAAACATTGGGGTTCATGTATCCCTTTGAATCAGTATTTTTCTATCCTTTGTGTAAGTAAATACCTAGTAGTACAATTTCTGGATTGTAGAATAGTTCCATTTTTAACTTTTTGAGGAACCTCCATACTGTTTTCCAGAGTGGCTATATCAGTTTGCATTACCACCAAGACATTCCATGCTCATGGATTAGAAGAACAAATATTATTAAAATGTCTATACTACCCAAAGCAATCTACACATTTAATGTAATCCTTATCAGAATATCAAAGATTTTTTAAAATCCAAAAGTTTTCAGAGAAAAAAACCCAAATTGTCCTCTTTTTTAAAAAATCAGATTGGCGGGTGCCTGGGTGGCTCAGTGGGTTAAGCCTCTGCCTTCAGCTCAGGTCATGATCTCAGAGTCCTGGGATTGAGTCCTGCATTGGACTCTCTGCTTGGCGGCGAGCCTGCTTCCCTCTCTCTCTCTCTGTCTGCTTCTCTGCCTACTTGTGATCTTTCTCTCTCTGTCAAATAAATAAATAAATAAATAATTTTAAAAAATCAGATTGGCATCAAACTTCTCTTTAGCAATGCCAAATGTTACAAGACAATGGGACTCTGCCTTCGAAGTTCTAAGAGAAAATGATTTTAAGTAAAAAAAAATCAATATTCAATCAAATTATTAATTAAATTTGAGAGTAGGAAAAAGATACTCTAAGTCATGGAAGGAATCAGTAGGTTTACCTCCCATATCCCTTTTCTATGGAAGTGATTCAAGGATGTGTTCCAGCAAAATAAGAGAGAAAACTAAAAAAATGTGGAATTCAAGAAACAATTAGGCCAATCAGGAGAAAATAGAAGGAAGTTGTAGGGCACAACTTTTCACCAAAGGAAGAGCACAAAGGTCCAGTTTGGAGTTAGTGGAACAAGGGCTCCAAAATGTGTCTGGAAAGAAAATGTATGTGACGAGAAAGAATTCAGAGATTTGATACTATCTTGAAGAAGTTGGAATATCAAGTTGTAAAAAATGCAGCAATGCAGGAAATGGGGTAGGGCAAAAGAGACAATTACAAATTCCAAGAAACACACAAGACTATGTAAAAAAGATATGTAATTGTAAAAAAGATACTATGTGGATGACCTGTGAGCAATCTTTACATAGAAAAATGTTATATTACACACTGTTACCAATTTGCATCTTTTGGAATCAATCCACAGGCCAGGCAAAAGGAAGACTTAGGTCTGGCAGTAGAACAAGATTCATGTTTTCTTTCTTGACAACATAAGTTAAAATGATGCATTTGATTGTGGTAAGAAGGAAATGAGATGAAGGAAAAAATAAGGACGTTCATAGGTTCACCTCACAAAGTGAAGAGTCAAGAGATACTGTCAACAGTTGATGGAATTAAAAATATATATGTATACATAAAATATATGTAACACAAACAAATATATAAAAATATACAACAAATAATGAATAACAAAATAAATAATAAACAGTATGTCACAAATATATTCTTCTAGAGATATGGTAACTGCCAAAAGAGCTAGAAAAAAGAAAGTGTTAAAAGTGTTTCCCCATGTGAGAGACTGGAAGAAGGCGTTGTTCAAGGGGAGGGGTAGGGAACTGTTGCTCCTTCATCTAAGCCCTTCTGGATCTGGTCGTTTTTAACAATGTACATATATGTCATTCAGATGCACAGAGAAGCAGGCGCTAAGATGGGATTTGACATGCCAGAGATTTATTGAGAGGAAGCCTGCAAAGGACAGAGGGAGTTAGGAACAGGGAGAGGGTCAGACTGTGATCAGGTCTGCTGCCTGTGAAGGGAGAGGAGGAAGAAAAGATTGGAGAGGAAGAGTCTCAGGACCAGAGAAAGCCTTGCCAGGCTGATGGGGAGATTCTTCGCAAAAGTTGCCCAAAAGAGAATCCTGTGTCAGGCAGGGTGGACCAGCGCTGGTACCCTGGTACCTCAGGAGTGTTCAGTCAATGGCTGCCCACAGCCCAGAAGGGTGGGGCTCAGCATGGGTGCCGCAGGCTCCGAAGATGTGGCAGCTGGGCCTGTCATTCTGCCAGGCACCCCCAGCAGGTTCTCTTAAAGGGACATCTGACCAGTGTATCTCCACAGCTGCCATGGCAGGCATTGATTTGATTTGTACGTTGTTCAAAAGTTGATTAAAAGGAGAATAAATTCCTCTAATCAACAGGTGAAATGAATAAACACTCAGAGTAGCACGATCTCCTTTTTTGTTTTTTCATTTTTTTTTCAACAGTTCTATACATCACTCCGTGTTCATGATGATGTGTACTCTTCCCTTTACCTCTTCCGCCCGCCCATCCCTCCACCCACCTTCCCTCCGGCAACCACTAGTTTGTTCTCTGTATTTAAGAGTCTAGTTTTTTGTCTTTTTTTTTTTTGCCTGTTTTCTTTTTGTTTTTGTTTTTGTTTCTTTTATAAAGTCCATCACTCACCTGGTTGGTACCATTCATTCTGTAGTCCTTTTTTGTTCAAAGGTGTTGCATTGAGTAGGTTAAATTTTTTTTCTTTTTTCTTTTTTAAAGGTTTTATTTATTTATTTGAGAGAGAGAGAGAGAAAGACAGAGAGCGAGCATGAGCAGGAGCAGAGGGAGAGGGAGAAGCAGACTCCCTACCCAGCAGGGACCCAAAGGTCATGGGATCATGACCTGAGCCGAAGGCAGATGCTTAATCAACTGATGCACCCAGGTGCCCTGTTTTTTTTTCTTAATGGAGGGGTCACAGTGAACATATCCATAGAGTCAAGGAATAGAGTCAAAGGATGGAGTCAGCAAAGAGAGGGGCTCTTGAGCACCTACGGACTCGAATAAAACAGTCACAGGAATTACATACAACTATGTAGGATAGATTGAGCTCATTAAAAGCCCTCTGATTCTGTGACTCTCCCAGTTCTGAAATTCCCAATGACTTCACACATAAGACTAAAAAATAATAAATAAATTCTATTTACAGTACAAAGCAATTGAAAAACACAGTCTAAACAGACATCTTTTATAATTCGGAGGCCAAGATGTATACCCAACATCTTATGTCCTGAATCATACAATTTTGGGGACTCAGTCAAAAAAAAATACAAAATTTATGAAAATGATATGCTGGTAACCACTGGATACCACCTTGCATTAAGGAAAGTATAAGCTTGTTGCAGGGCAGGAGCAGAGTGGAAAGAGATGGCAATCTTAAGCAATTGTGATTAAAGTTTCTTACTTTTGCAAATTTTGTATAAATACACGAGCATGTGAACACATCACTAGCACCCTTCCCAGAGCCTTGGAAAGGGCCTGCTGCTTATGCTTCATCAGCATCTTAATAAATTCACATCTCTCTGCAGCCCTATTTGAAGAGGAACAGAGAATAAAGGAGTGTAGATTCTCTTAAGAAGTTCGTGGATATAAATATGAGTTGTTGGGCAGGGAGTGGCCCTTTACACACATGTTAGTACTGAAAATAAAAAGAATGTGTGCAGAAACGACTGGTTGTTAATAAATCATCTTCCATGTGTCTGGCTCCCCCAGGCACCAATCACTCCCTGCCAGGCTCTGGCTCCAAACCCATGACACTCTCACGGGCCTTCTGCACACTCAGGGCACAGTCACATCTGATTTCCCTGGGAACCTGTCACTTGGAGCAGGGAGTTGAATGACAAGAGTGAGCAAGGCACATTATTGGACTTTGTTATTAAAGAAAATGAATTTGGCTTGTTGAAAGCATGGCATATAGCGTATGGCCACAACTTCTTTTTAAACGAAAGAAAGAAAGAAAGAAAGAGAGAAAGAAAGAAAGAAAGAAAGAAAAAAAGATCGAGGGAAGTACAGGTAAGTTTTAACAATAGCTCTCTTTGGGTGTTGAAAGTACGGGTAATTTATTTTAACTTTCCCTTTACATTTTCTTTAATAAGCAGGTATTATCCTTAAAATGAAAAATAACCTTTAAAAAATACTTAGAGGGGTGCCTGGGTGGCTCAGTCGGTTAAGCGTCTGACTCTTGATTTCACCTCAGGTCATGATCTCAGGGTCATGGGATCAAGCCCTCATCCAATTCCATGCTGGGCCTGGAGCCTGCTTAAGATTCTCTCTCTCTCCCTGTACCCTTGCCCTCTGCCCCCTTCCTCCACTGCTCACAGGGGCATACTCTCCCTCTCTTTCCCTAAAAAAATTAAAAGTAAAAAGCGTTTAGAAAAAAATGCATTAACTTTATGTGTGTGTGTGTGTGTGTGTGTGTGTGTGTGTGTATGCATATACAATATATGTATTAATTAATGCATGAGCTATGCAGGGAACTAAGGAGACTTACAACTTCCCGAGACTCCCTAAAAGAGTATTTCATATAGTAGATATCATGAGTGTGATATGAGCACCAGAAAAATCAACGAATCTCAGGTTGGAAAAGACCCCTGTATTCATTATCTATTGCCGCATAACAAATTACTCCAAAACTTAGCAGCTTAACCGAACAAACCTTTATTATTTCACACAGTTCCTGTGGGTTAGAAATCTGGGTATGACTTAGCCTAATGGTTCTGGCTCAGGGTCTCTGTCGAGGTGGCAAGCAAGCTGTCTGGCAGAGGCCGCAGTCATCTGAAGCCTTCTGCGGCACTGGAGGGTCTGCCTCAAGATGGCTCATTCATATGGCTGTTGGCAGGAAGCCTCAGTACCTTGCCACATGATGATTCACAGGGCTGCCTGACTGTCCTCACAACACAACAGCTGGTGTCTCCGGGAGGGAATGATCAAAGGCACAAAGAGAGAGGTTGAGAGGCAGCAGCCAGAATGTCTTCTATGATTTAGCCCAGGAAAGTATGTACTATCACTTCGGCCAGATTATTTTGTCACATAGACCAATCCTGAAGCAGTGGATTGTTGGAGGTGGCTATGCAGTGCATGAAGCAGGGATCATGAGAGGCCCTCAATGTTCTAGCCCCATGGCATCCTTGTGAAACTAAAATTTTGCCATACAATGAGCAATATTGAGATTGTCATCAAATGTATTAAAGTGGATTTAATTTTGATGATATCTATAAGGATTTTCACTTAAATAAATTAATTCATTAATTCATTCATAATTAAAGGAAATAGGTATTGGAGCCCTATTTCATACTGTAACTGATCTGTGATCTGAAAATTTAAAATATTACTGGTTATGGGTATAATGTGACTTTTTAAAATGTCACTTGGTTTCACTTCTCGGGAAGTTACAGAAGTTTTTTCCCACTCCCTTCAGAGAAGATCGGATAGGACAAAGTAGAATATTTTTTATATTTTTATTTTTTAACCTTAACATTTTGATTGTGTGGTTGTCAATATTTTTATAGGAAAAACCAAACATCCTTATTGGTTGTTTTCAGACTGACTAGGTGTCTAACTGATACAAAATAATTCACCTACCCCTCAAATCTGTAGTACTCTCCACAGATTCCAACATAGGGAAAATGCAGCTCGTGAAATCAACATGGAAGCTGTATTATTAAGAAACAACAAGAAAAATGGAAGTTTGTCTGACTTGGGATTTTTTTTCCAAAGGAATTAATTTATTTAAGTGAAAATCCTTATAGATATCTTCAAAATTAAAACCACTTTAATACATTTGATGAGTTTCCTTTAATGGTAAGAGTAAAAATATATGAAATGAGAAATGTCTTGAAATTCGAGACCTAAGATTAGAGAAACATGGGGCAGTGCGTCACTTCCTCAGGGCTACTCCTCATCAGAAAGGGATTGGGAGTTGGTCAGTATTTGCCATTACCTACGGACCCTTCCAGACCAGGAATTCTATTGTATTCATTTCAAACCCCAAATGTCCAGTCGAATGCCAGGCCCAGAGATGTCATGAAATATTTGCTGAATGAAGATGGAAGGGAAAAACAATAAATGTTTGGGGAAATGATATGACTACAAAAGCCATTCTCATCCTAATTCCCACTCTTCCCTTTGCCCCCTGTCCCCAACTTCCCCTGACTTCAAAGAGAGTCCCCAGGAAGAGAGCTGAACTCAGCACTGGCATCGGTAAATCACCAAATCCTCAATGGCTCCCGACTTATTCCACCAAGTCCAATTAATGCCCTGTTCAAACTGATATTTTAAATTCAAGTCCATAATACTAAAGGAGAATGAATCCACCCAACTTCTTGTTTGTGGCGTCTATTTTCAACACCACCCCATACATTTCTCTGCATTTACTCTCTCCCCCAGTGTAAGAATGGAACAAGGATTCTGGAGCTGATGGATTCTATCTTCTGCCTTTCTGTCCAGCTGGAAAGCCACTTACTAGTTCTTTGTCTTCTTTTAGTAACAGATTTTCTCCCAGGAACCTGCACTGTTGCCGTTAAACTTCCCATCAAGTTCAAAGGCACCCTCAGCCCTGCAAGATCTGCCGATTAACTTACAGCTGCTGGATGGTACTGCCTTTGAAAATTTAGTCCTTTCCAGAGTCAGGTTTTTCTCTAGCTCAGGATAAAATGAGGTTTTATCAAGCTGTCAAATCCCTGGATTTTGGCATAAGTTGCAAAAGGGTGTTGAAATATTCCCAAAGGATGAACCCTCTTGAACTAAAGAATCACTGAGGGGAAAGGAATGCAGGCAGGTCTGACAGGATCTGCAGCTTTCCCCTGATTTATTGCACCTTGCTTTATAGGGACTAAATGCTCCTTCTGGTGAGTTCAGTAAAGATGAGACACCCTCTGTGAATCGAGGATTTCACCATATGCGGTTGGGTCATGCTTATCAAAACTCAGGTGTGCTCATCACTGAATCAGTAACCTCATTATTCACTTGGTTTCAAGCTGTTTATCCCAGCACGTACTGTACCCCTCCAATATTTTTTCTTTTAGGACTGAGATTTTATCAGGTACCACTACAGTTTCTGATAAGCTATTCAAAGTTTAAAGTACATTTTTTTTTAAGGCAGGGCCCACATCTCCAAGTACAGAGTGGTCCAGGGTAAATCAGACCCACGAAAAATATAAAGATTATGGCTGATCTTTTTGTTACTACTGTTAGGAAAGTAATTGTACCAAATTACAAATAGAAGAAGAAAAGAAAGAAGAAGAGTATGAGAAATAATTCTAGTAGACTCTTTTGGTATATTTCCATTTAGTCTTCTTTAAAAAACATAAAATTTTGAATTTTTTTCACAATGTATTATCACAAGTTTTGCCCCCATTTTGTTTCAGAGTCTATTTCAGAATTATGACTTTTAGAGGTGGCTCTGACAGGGACAGATTTTAGTGAACAAACTTAGGCTGGGAATTAAAAAAAAAGAAGAAAAATTGAAGTCAAAACATATTTTTCATTATATTATTTTTCATCACTGTATTTCATCATTGAATTATTTCTGATATGTATTTTAGAGTATTGTCTAAATACTCAGTAATACATCAGATATGTTGAAAGGGAAATCCTGAACTTGTTTTAAAGTGTATTTACTCAACCAGTATCAATCATACTTTTTATCTTTTTTTCTTAAAAATTAAAGAATCCAGTCACATCAAAGAAGATGAACTTCCAGAACTGAGTTTCATATGGAAACTGGTTAGTCTGGATGTGTTCCCCAAAGTCTAATAATGCTTTGCCAGCACCCATACAGGGTGAGAAGATCTTAGGAGAATCTAATGAATGACACAATGCAGTGTCCTCAATCCTAAGTCCTCAGCCCTCAAAATTCAAATGCAGCATCCCACTTGGTCCTTTTTAAAGTTTAATAAGAAGAATAAGGTAATGTGTTAGATGATTTTTGGGAACTGAGCAAAGATGAAAGGAGCAGCATCTTCTGTTTTTGTTTCTTTTACATTTGATATCTTCCCATATCAGAGAGGGAAAGAAAATATGCAAGAAGACAAAGGGCAGTGTTTTTAATAAAACCTTGGCTGCTTTTCTGTAAGAATTAATGCAAACAATGTTATCTCTTTAGGGGTCATTTTCAAAGCAAGGGGAAGAAATAAATTGTCAGGATCCCATAAGGTACTTGGAAAATAGACTCTTCTTGTGCTTTAACTCAGCTAGGGGGAAAAAAAACTGAGCAAAAAGGCAAGATTTCACTCAGATCTGCTTCATGTTACAGTGAGGATGGAAGGGAGGGAGGGAGGAAGGGAGGGAGGGAGGAAGGAAGGAAGGAAGGTAGGAAGGAA
>LNAC01000438.1:988801-1254022 GCA_002007465.1 Ailurus styani | reverse complement strand
AGAAAGGAAGGGGGAGGGGGGAAAGGAAAGGGGGAGGGAGAGGGGGAGGGAGAGAGGGAGGGAGAGGATCAGTGGGAGGGAAGAGGAAAAACTCAAATCCATACTCTATATCATAACATTTACAGTGCACTTTAAAAAGAGACTTTGAGATTTGTTCTTTATACAGATTTGAGTTATGGGATTTTAGTGAGGGAAGAAAATTATATTTCTATTTTTCTGACATGATATGAAAACCTAAGTGAGCATGGATACCCTGCTGTCAAGCTGGCTGCCACCTGGGCTCCCAAGGAAGGAAATCCTTGGGAAGGATTATATTTTATGGTCCTGTCCTCAGCAACTCAGCTGTGCTTCATTCCAAGACGCATTTCTGCCTCATGTGTTAAAATAATCGGCAAAATGTCTTGCCCCTCAGAGGGGCACATTTGGAAGAACAAGAAGAGAATGAACGTACTTGGGCCACATTCTATCCTAGAACAGCTACGAGGCGAACTGCCACAGAAACAGAAATAGGGCACATCTGACAGGTTCTGGATTTTCTTTCAAAAACAGGATATAGACCAGGCTTTCTGAAAGGGCCACTGAAGTTTGCAAAATTCTCTCTGCCCCTGGCTGATTGAGTGAAACAGAGCCAACTCATAGCTTGGCTTGGAAATCATGTGAAACTTATTTATGCCATTTTTTGTTTTCTCTCTTTAACTCCCTATCAGACATTGAGCAGAGGTTGCATCTGAGTCTGGAGTTGGTTTACATTCATACTGGAAGTCAGACTCAATGTGGGGTGAGAATCCAGGTCAAGTGAAGTTAAATCTTTGCGAACAAAATAACCACTGTATGTCCTTCCTCAAAGCCTCCAAGCACCTGAGCAGTTCCCATAAATCCAGGCTGCACTGAAAGGGTTTGATCCAAGCCTTCCACCAGTAGCTTGCATCCACCTGCATCAGATTCAGCTGTCTCTTAAATCTGCAAAATGTTATCTGTCTCACCATGCGCAAACTGCTGTCCCAGGCTGTATTCAATCCAGATGGGCGGCTTCTCCACTTCCTGACTTCCCTGCTATTACAAGTATGAATATTTTGAAACCAGGCAACGAGGAGACCGATAGCCCAACTGAAGGAGAAGCATAAAATATTTGGGGAAAGCTTCCTAGTGGTGTCCCAGAAATTGAGGGTTTTATGGCCCCCTTGACCACTGGATGTCTGAAATTCTCAGCCTCCCCGTATGTGCATCAGGTCACCTTTGCAAGAGGACATCTCCTGGGAATGTCCAGGGCCACAGGCAATTCTCAGGGAACCAGTTTGACCTCCACATCTTTCCCTCTCGCTCACAAAAGCAAATTAGAATATTAATTTGATATCTATTGTGATTATTACAGAAATAAACTCTGACCTTTAAAAAAAATAATTTACAAAGACCAGTAACAACAATTTACTGTGACAACTGATCAGACACATTGGCATTTAAGCCCTGATCTACTCAGAGCACGACCACTCCCAGAAACATCAGAGCACTCCTCAGTCCTATGGCGGCAATCGGCTCATGTGTCTACACAACCACAGGCACTAGGACCAAATCTTGGCCATCACTTTATGGAAATCAGTATCCAGGCTACAGCAAGGATTCAGTAACAGTTACATTTATGCCTTGAACACCTCTAGAAGGATCCCCAGAAAACTGGTGTCTGGGGTTATCCTTAAGCAGAAAATCTGGAAGACTGTGGTGTGAAACTTGCTTTTCACTGTATTATTTGGTATGCATAAAATTTTTGCCCGTGTTTTATATTTATGTGAGTGGGTTAGGATAGATATTTGTTGAATGAATAAACAAACAGATGAATGAACAGTCTACGTTCAGGAGCACACAGTTGACGCCCGAATATTTTTGGCTGCACCAACTTAACAGCAGTGTTTTCCTGACCCTGAGTTTTGAATCCTTTTAGTGACTCATGTTATGTTGTGTGCCAGGTCAAGAGAGAGCTGACCCTCCAACTGACTCAGTGTGTCCAGACATTTTTAGCCTCAGAAGAGACAAAGAACTGTCACAAAGGCTAGACTTTATTGGTTCAGTTTTGGCACACTCAGCAGAAGTGGAAAGGCTCATTGCTTTTCTCAATATTAGATGTTGTAGCTTGCTTGCAAAGAGCTACTGTGATTACTTCTTTAAGGTAAAGCTCTAACCCAGGCTCAAGGAAAAGTGAAATTCTTTAGAAAACAAAACAAAGCAAATATTCCTTTCATGTCCCTAGCTTTGTGTCTCCTTTTAGCTCCACAGAGGCAAATTAATACCGGGAATCTAAGAGCACTGGCTTTGGGGCCAGGCAGAACTTTCTTACTGCAGCACACCTCACAATCCCCAATTGTATATAAGTTGAGTGGAATGGTCTCTATCTCCCACGGCTGCCATTAGGTCTAAATCAGCGAATGTATTTAAAAATCTCTGCAAAAATAGGGTTCAATAAGTAATAGTTATCACTTTTATCCTAAATTAGTCTCTTGGCCCCTTTCGTCCTTTAAATTGGCTGGGAATCAACACCAGTCTTTGCTTTGAGATAAGCTTTGAGCATGACCTCCGATATATACACATGTTTTGCTCCCTCCTCTTAACAAATATATCCTGGGTGTGATGTTTCTCGCACAGTGTAAAGATTAGCAATAAGCTTGCTACTTCCCCAATTCGCCATGTCATCTGTCTGCTTATCATAATCCCCTGTCAATCATCTTCCCTAGTGTCACCTTTTACCCAACCCAGGTCAAGATTTTATAGTTTGAGGCCCGCCCCAGTGCCGTTGGACTTTTGTCAGCCCTGTCCTCTACAGGCTGTTAGGAAGACCTTGGTGCTACAATCAAACTTCACACAGCCTGCCACGCCAAAAGAACTTTTAAGGATTTGTTTTGCTTTGTTTTGTTTTGTTGGAGTTGGGGGATGAGGAAGCAGAGGCCAGGCTTTCTGAAACCACAGTCTCTGAGGTCCTGAATGTTCGGCAAGTTTGCCCAGAAGTGTAAGGGCCTCGCTGGCTCGTCCGGCCACTGCTGTCGTCCAGGCCATCCGCCGACTGGTTGGGGCCGCCAGGGGCCCTGCCTTTCCCAGCATGGACGTGTGCAGCTCTCCTCACACTCCCTGCCCCAACAATGCCAAGAGCCAGAAACAAGGGCCGGGAGTGTTAGCAGGCCCTGCTTGAGTGGCAGCTTAGAGGGCCTTCATTGTGCCTGGTGCACCGAGAGCAGATTGTTATTCTGTCGGCATGAATTAGAGCCTGGGCAGAAGGCGCCACGCTCTTGCCCCGGTGATGTCTTGCTGCTGCTGGGAAGGAGAGGGGGCTGCCGTCCTACAGAACTCCCATGGGCCACGATCCAAGAATTGTCCCTAGAGGGCCCATCATGAGGGGAAGAGATTTGTTTTCTGAATTTAGAACACCCTTAAATTTCATTGGTCTATTATTTCCCCCCACCTTCCCTCCTCCCCTGCTGCAAAATAACATCGTTTCATTAACCCCAGTCGAGTATGATTATATTCTCCCTACTTCAATTTATCATCACTTGAGAATGTATCCTTTGCATAAAGCTTTATCAAATAAGGAGCTAGGCTGGAAACAATTCTCCCCATTGTCTGTTCAACTGTCATTCAGATCATACTCCCTGGTAGATTCGCTGCAGTAGATTTAGCCCAGTTGCTAGAAGAGGGAAGATAGTGTGTTTTTACAGACCTTTTCCTAGACTAGAGGTTGTGAGGCAGCAGTCCATGAAATGACTCCCCGTTTGTTCCAGGTACAGAAGCCTCAGGTCTCTCTGTGATTTCTCATGGGCATGAACTCATCAGTGACCACTGCTAAAAGTCTCCTTGATTTCTCTGCCAAAAGAGATGGCGCGCGATTCTGATGGTGGGATGCTTTGCCCAGTCAGAGACTGTATGACTACATCGGGGCAAAGTGAATGGCAGGAAGTGGTGACCAAAGCTGTGCAAAGACCATTTAGGGAAAATTTTGTCAAGGACCCAACATGCACAAATCATCTCCTCTACCTCACCCTTCCTTCTCCCCCTTCCATCGCCCTCCAAATGTGGAATTCATCAGCTTTGAAGGATGAGAAATGTCGAGGGCGGAAGGATTGTCTAGGGTGAAGTCTGCAGTGTTTTCCACTCTCCTTCTCCTCCTGCTCACCCCCCCACCCCCACCCCACCATCCTGAGCCTGGCGTGTCACAAATACTGAAGACATTGAAACTCTTCCCCCACTGACTCAGCCTCACCACCATGGGTGGGGATGGCAGGGAAGTGTGCATGAATTTCTCTAAGCCATTTTTCTGGTTCAAGCAAGAGGCAAAGGAAATGAAGGCATCTGATGCACAAAGCGCAGACTATGATTCTCCTCTAAGACGTGTGCCCACAAGTAGGCTATCATTATTTGAGTGTGAGTATAATTAAAAACCTTTCAGCACTCCAGTCATCCTTCCTGTCACAAGGACAAGATGACACACTGGGAACTGAGCTAGGTTTGACGCTGTTGGCAGTGAAGGTAGAGAGGGCATCAGGTGAATGTACTTTCTTGGGCACGTATATATGCATTGGCACAAATGAAGCTCCCCCAACCGTTCTTGAAAAATACCACATTTTATTCATATCATTTTTATAAGAAGCAGGATTCAGGCATATAGTAACCTTTCACTCATGCAGTCACAATAAATATTTTTAGAATACATAAAAAAGGAGATGTATTGTCAAATGAATAGATGGATGGATGGATGGTTTCTAGAATCCCCTAAATCTACCCCTATACACATTTTACTTATTTTTTATTTTTATCTTTTCATGTAAGATCTACATCCAACATCGGGCTTGAACTCATGACCCTAAGATCAAGAGTTGTGTGCTCTACCAACTGAGCCAGCCAGGCGCTCCTCCTAAACTCAAGCACTTTATTTTTTTTAACGCATGTACTTTAGTGGCTCAATATTTTAGAGTAACACTAAAAATCAGCCTCAATCAAAGGGAATGTAATCACAAGTTGGTAGTAGGTTTTTCTTTTTTCCCTATTCAGTATAAGGAAAATGAACATGAAGACTGGGGAAAAGAAACTATTTGCTTCATGTGGCTTTTGCTTGGGAAGCCTGATGTCTGTTTCTGATGGCTTTCCTTCCAAAATAAGTTGGATAAAGGTGTACACTTTTGAGAGAGCTCACTCACTAGAGCTATGATGCCTGAGCTTGTGAAAGGAAGCTCTATCACAGGAGGAAGGTGATGGAAGGATGTTGGTAGAGGCACCACACAGCTCCCAAGCTTCTTCCTTCCACTGGAAAGAAGACTGGAATCCAAATCTAGACCAATGTGCTTTTTGTTTGGAATGTCTTCTCTTCAAAATATCACAATAAGACTTAGAAATCTAGTTTTAAAAACAAGTGAACTAATCAAAGGTAGGATTTTTATTTTATCTGTTTCCAAAGTAAGGCGTAATAACGATTCCTTCCCCAGAAGGTAAAAGGTCATTTATTCACCTCTTGTACATTACCTTTTTGTTAATGTCCAAATGTATTCATCTGGAAGCAATGACTCCTACGGTTGTGTAATGTTCACTGAGCATTCAGTATTTTACCAGTTGGAAATAGAATTTTAAAAGTATGTTCCCTGCTTTGAAGGAGTTTGCCTAATCAGGAAGACAAAATATTGTTTGCTGATTAGATGCATGATTAATTATAGTGATTCACAGTTTCTATTCTGAGCTCTGCCATTCTACCTTGGGGAGCCCCGGGCAAATTGTCTGAATTTCCCCATGCCTCAGTTTTCTCATCTGCAAAATAGAACTAAGAATACCAGTCTTCCTCAGCTATTCAGTGAGAATTAATTAACGTTTGAGATCCTCAGATGAAAGACTCTCTGAATGTGTATAGGGCTATTGCACAAACAATAAAACTGCTTTAATACACAGCTGTGCATGATTCACGTGAGAAGAGACAAATTCTTGTAAGCTCTATATCCTGTCAAGACCAGAATGTATATCATGATGGTGTAAGTCTTAGACTCTGTCCAACAGTAATATAACATCACCCACATATATAACTTTAAGATTTTTAGTTGCCAAATTAGAAAATAAAAAGAAAAAAGGTAAAAAATAATTTTAATAATATATTTTATTTAACTCTATATTCCCCAACTATTATTTTAATCTGTAATAAATATAAACAAGTATTAATGAAATATTTTATGTTCTCTTTGTAAACTAAGGAATTGGAATTGGGACTGTGTTTTATGCTCACAGAATATCCCAATTGGGACGAGCCAAGTGTCCAGGGCTCCTTAGCCACTTGTGGCTAGTGGTGCCTGTATCAGAATTCAAGTCTAGGAGTTCCCACAGTTCTAGGCTCCGAGTATCGTCCATTGATCCATGTGCCTCTGGTTTCTCCTGGGTGGATAGGTCAGCACAAATATACTCCATTCTTATCCTCTGTACTGTTGGGCTTCAGAGAGGATGCTGATAGACATTCCCTGCTTCCATAACAAGATGGTAATGGAAGAAGCTCCAGAGGAAAAAAAAAATCTTCCCACTTTCCCCATCCTCACAGATGAGTGTCTTGACACATTTGGGGCAAGTTCCCTGTATTTCTTAACATGATTGCCAGCACACACTTGGCATCCCACAGAGAATACACAGACTCATAGCATCATCCCTGAGACTTCACTTAAGAACACTCAGTCAGGGCGCCTGGGTGGCTCAGTGGGTTAAAGCCTCTGCCTTCAGCTCAGGTCATGATCTCAGGGTCCTGGGATCGAGGCCTGCATTGGGCTCCCTGCTTGGCGGGGAGCCTACTTCCCCCTCTCTCTCTGCCTGCCTCTCTGCCTACTTGTAATCGCTCTCTCTCTGTCAAATAAATAAATAAAAATCTTAAAAAAAAAACACTCAGTCAACTTTAAATGATTCCTAGTAAAGTTGATGAAAGTTTGAAATGTAATAAACAAAATTTCTTTTGTTTTGTTTTGTTTCATCTCTTTGGAGGGAAACTGTCATTGTTGGATTGTTTGGTTGGTTGGTTGGTTGGTTGGTTGGTTGGTTGATTGTTCTTTAAACAGAATAGCATCAAACTATTAGGGGTCTGAACCACTGTTGATTTTAACCCTTAAATTAATTTGCTTTAGAAAAATCCTAACTCAAAAACTATAATGATTTTTCAAATCAATTTAAAATAGATAAGCCGCCATGTAATCTTACATAATGGTCTGCATAGTACAAAATACTAGTGAAAAACTTGCCTCATGTGGACACATTGGCCATTTTGCTCTTCCCGCTGGTATTTGAGAAACTGTCTTTTCTTGGTACTCTCCCAGTTTCATATTGAGACCATCCTGTTTCCACCTAAACTCCAGTTTTGATTTACCCCAGGATTCTGCCTTATACCCCGCACTAAGCACATTCTCCGTGACCCTCTTCACACAAAGTCTTGGATGATCTTGAGTCTTTCCAAGCTGACCTCAGGTCATCAGATGTTTATTAAACATCTACTGTGGGCAAAACAGGGCCTTGCAGGGAAATGTACCATAAGTATGATGAAGGACCTGCCTTCCAGATGCCTCTGTCTGGAAGCAGTAGGAGGAAATGTGCATTACTAGACTCAAAGGAGGGCCAAGCTACAGGAAAAATACAGTGAAGCCTTCATACAAGAATGTTTTAGGTAGCTCAGGCTGCCATACCAAAGTAGTATAGCTTAAACAGCAAAACTTTATTTCGCACAGTTCTGGAAGCTAGAAGTCTCTGATCAAGATCCAGCAGGCCTGGTTTCTAGTAAGATCTCTCTTCTTGCCTTGTAGACAGTCTCCTTCTTGCCGTGTGCTCATGTGGTCTTTCCTTGGTGTACATGGAGTAAGAGAGCAAGCCTTCCAGGGTCTCTTCTTACAAGGGCACTAATCCCATCACACCCGGGCCCGACCCTCAGGACACCATCTCATCTTAATTACCTTTCCAAAGCTCTATCTCTAAATACCATCCCACTTGGGGGTTAGGACTTAAAAATGTGAATTTGGGGGGAACATAAACATTCAGTCCTTAACAAAGGGTCTCAGAGTAAAGAGACCCCATCCGTTTGGATCAGCGAAGATTTTATGATGGAAGTTACACCTGGGGTGGCAACTAAGGGGCCCTCCCTTCTGGATACTAACAGAAGTCAGGCATCAAGGGCCAAATAGATGAAAAATCATTTGTATGTCAGGGCAGCTCTTTCCAGTCGATAAGTCTGTTATCCTGGCACTCGGCTCATGTGGCCTTTACCTCTCCTTCCTGAACTCCAGCCTGCATCTCTCTGCCTTCAGAACATCTGCATCTTTATGACCCACAAGTATCTAAAACTCAACATCTCTGAAACAGAATTCATTATCTTCCGCCACCCAGCTTGTCCGTGCTCCTGCCTTCCCAAAGGTTTTTGGTACCAACACCTTCTACTTGTCCATTCAAGCTAGAGATCAAGAGATCTCCTACCTCACCCCTGAATCTAATCAACTAAAAGTCCTGTCAAACCCACTCCTTCCTTGTCTTTCTCATCCCCTTCCCCTCCTCAAATTTTCCACTGCCTATACCTCAGTTCAGACCATTGTTATTTTTCTTTTGAACTACTGAGAGATAATAATTATTTTTACTACTAGTAGTAGTAGTAATAGTAGTAGTAAGCAGGTATTGAGAGCTTTCTATATGGCAGTGTCTGCTCTGAGCACTTTATAAGTATTATTTCCTTTTATCGTCACAGCTTTTATAATTTGCATTTTACTGATGAGGAAACCAGGTCAACAGAGAGGCTAAAGAACTTGCCCAAAGATACGGGTGCTAAGTGATAGAAACAGGCGCTGACTCCCAACAGTCTGAATCCAGAACTTGCCCTCGTTGTGACCCTGGAGTGTTCTGCCTTCTCTCAGCAGTGGACTCCCTCCTTCCGGACTACTCACTTCCAATTCTTCCTCCGTACTCTTGCCATAATGATCTGTCTAACATGCAATCTGATATTCTCATTTCCTGGCTTCAAATTCTTCAACCTCAGTTTCCACTTCCTATAGGATAAAACTCCCTGGGACCCAGGGCCACAAAACTCTCCAGACCACAGCTCTGCCTTTTTCTCTCTTTTTGAATGCTCTTGCTTCCCGACCTCACTCTTTTTACTCTAGCACTTCTAACTACTGTTCCTAGAACACGTCATTCCATTCCATGCCTCCGAGATGACACATGTGCTGTTCCCTCTTCACAGAATATTTCTCTTCAGTAAGGCACTGCATTCCTTCCCATTCAAACTTCTGTGTATTTATTATATCCCAGCTCGAAAGATGCTTCCCCTCAAGGAAGCAAGCCAATTAGCTAAAAGTCGTTTGCCGAAAGCGAATTCCTGAATGGTTACTTTGTTAAGTGACCAATTTATCAAATTTATCAAGAACTTTGAACCCCTTAGAAAGTTTACAACATTCGTCTTGGATGGCATGGTTTCTACAGCCTTTTTAAGATTTCTGTGAGAGTACAGTGGGCCAGGTTAATTAGCTGATCCTAGGATCCTGACCTACAGATTTTGCCTCCTTTCCCTCTGTGGCTTCTGTACCCATGTTCACACTTGACTTAGGTACTCATCACTCCATGCAGTAATCATCTCCCATGTTTGAGATCCCTAGGATATAGTGAGCTCCTCAACAGCCTGGCTATCTATTTTTACTTCTTATCCCTATACCCAGTGCAGTGCGGAAGTATGATAAAGCTTCAATAAAAATATTAAGTTGAATCTTAACTAGTCAATAAACGAGCATACGCATTTACACACTACTCTCTTTCATCCATAAGGAAAATGTAAATTAAATGAAACAAAACCAAGTATATATTCTAGAAAGTAGAAGTAAAGAATATATATGTTTGGGCCTGCTCCTAACATTTTGGGGGCCCACTTAGAATACGAATGGAGAATCATATATGTACCATACACAAAATATTTTGAAGTTACAAAGGCAGTCTAACAAACTGTTTAATTAAATATATTCTATCTTTTTTACCTTGAAAAAGAGAGCTTCATAATTATCTGGAAATGGGGACTAAATTTAGAATTCTCAATGGTAGTGTAGGGATATCCAATCCCAGACCCTGGCTGTTGGTCCCTGGCCCCTAGCCTATAGTCTTACCCCAGCTCACCCCGATTCTACACTGTGAAGTGCCACACACACACACACACACACATACACACACTCATTCATTCACATTCACATGGACATCCAGCCTCCTGAGATAGTTACCCTTTGATTCCATAAAGATGCAATCCACTCCCTTAGGAGGCAAGGCCCTGGAGGTGGCTGAGCTCTTTGGGGTGAGGAATTTCCGGGTACCATAAAACTAGAATCCCTTGGGTTCACAGCCATGAAATATTATATTGGAAATGGAAAAGTATACACGGCATATTAAATTTTAAAAGCAGGGTTTGGAAGTTTTGAGACATCTGTATGATAATCTACTTTTAGGAAAAATTATACAGATGCATAAAGGGATGTAGAAAAAAATATCAAATTTATACATCAAATTTATTATGATTGCTATTATCTCCAGGTGGTGGGATCAGGTGTAACTTTTTTTTTTAACTTACCTGTATTTTATATGTTTCCACTACGAACATGAATTACTTATGTTATTTTTTAAATAAAATTTAAATCAAAAACATTTTTTTTAAAGTACTTATACTAGGATGATTTCTACACGGTATAAGTGAAACATAATATTTGTTAAAACCTCAGAAATTTAGTACTTCCTATCCAGGAATAGTAGAGGATTTATAAAATATAACAGAGAACTTACTGGCTAGTAAAGAAAATGCATGAAGCTATTGAGACCCCCATATTTACAGACATGCGCTCATGAGGCTATGAATGTATACATTTATACTGAGTCATAAAAATACTCAAAGTATACAGTGCATATGTGTTCATCCTGGTGCCTGGAATTCTGTGGACAGAGAAGTGCTCTGTTCTCCACAGAGCCTGTCACTAGCTCACTGTCTGAATGTGGGCAAACCATAGTGGGCCCTGAATGGTGGAGTCAGGATGTAAAACTAGTCATTAGCAAGATGTTCACAGAGTCTCACAAATGACCATCTCTCTGACTGATATTACTAACATGGAACGGAAGGATATTATTTGTTAATATTCCAGGTAATTTTAAGGATTGTGTATGGGGATGGGGGTGGGGGTGGGAACACACACCATACCCCACATACATATGCAAATTGCTGATGGAGCTTGGATGCTTATATGCATGGCATTTCAATAACCTTGGATGTTATTGGGTTTTTTCCACTGAGGGTAACCTTCTGCCTAGAGATGGAATCAGAATAATCATCATATAAAATTTCAACAATCTCAGTGAATAATAAATTGACCCAAATATTCCCTCAATGTTCAAGCTATAAATTAATTCTGAACTAAGCTTCTCTGAACTCATTGTTGAGGGTTAGCTTTAAATTAGCATTTCCTGCCATTTGTAATAAATAAGTGTTGCATACAAACAAGATTATGACAACATCTCTGTTTTCAGGGGATTCTATCTAGACCATAAATATTCACTCCAGGATAACTGTCTGGGGGTGAAAAAAAAGTCCATTCCCCAAAGAACTGCTTATTTTGGCCATATTCTGAAAAATTGATCTGTTTGTATACAAGAAAGTATTATACATTCTGAAGGTTTATGCATCCTGTTAACAACTTCGTTTCTCACAATACTAAAATAGAAGTATAATTGCCTTCATAAGCTACACAAATAGCAAGTGAGAAATCAAAGACATATTCCATGATGAAAGATAATTAAAAATATTGAACACATTGCCATAACATGCCACATTTACCCTCAAACTTCTTGTATTTATTCATTACATTTACTTGTCTAGGCAGTTCTCTACTGATTGTAAGGATGCATTCTAAAAGTTGAGCATTTTGACAATAGAACAGATATATCCTTGGGATCAGTATTAAATTTGGTAGTTGAGTTTGCCATATAGCCTCTGAAGCATACACCTAATCTATAGCAGAATGGGCTAGCATTGGAAATTCACCACAGTTTATAACATTGTCACCCTGGAAATGCATTCCAAAACATGGCTCAGAAATCACTTAACCACCCTCCCTTCATGCTTTCCCGTACTTTTGGACCCAAGAAAAAGGCAATACAGTGTCTGGGGGAATGCTCTGACCCTCCAGGGTTAGAGATGGTCTGTTTCTGTTTGTTGTCTTTGTTTGTTTGATTGTTTGTTTAATTAACTATGCTTTGTTTTTCTAATTATAAAAGAAATAGCCTGGGGCGCCTGGGTGGCTCAGTGGGTTAAAGCCTCTGCCTTCGGCTCAGGTCATGATCTCAGGGTCCTGGGATCGAGGCCCACATCGGGATCCCTGCTCAGTGGGGAGCCTGCTTCCTCCTCTCTCTCTGCCTGCCTCTCTGCCTGCTTGTGATCTGATCTCTCTCTCTGTCAAATAAATAAATAAAATCTTAAAAAAAAAAAAAATAAAAAATAAAAGAAATAGCCTGTTGCTATGAAAATTAATAATGCCGAAGGTAAAATTTAAGAAGCCAACATCTCCCATGATTCTATTCTACAATACCCACGGCTAGTGGTTTGGTACTAGTCTTCTTATGCTTTTAAAAAGTGTTGGTAACTTGCATTTAACAAAATTTATCATATCATACATTGTATTCTGCCAATAAACACAGAAAAAGAAGTTCAAGGTCATTAGCCCTCGGGGAAATGCAAACCAAAATCACAGTGAAATGCCATTTCACACCCAACTAGAATTGCTATCGTTAGAAAGACAGATAATAAACAACAGGAACAAGTGAGGGTCCAGAGAAGTTAGGACCCTTATACACTACCAGTAGGAATGCGAAGTGGTAGCCTGGCAGTTCCTCAAAAGGTCGAAATACAGTTGCCACATGACCCAGAAATTCCATGTCTAAATTATACCCAAGAGAAATGAAAACATATGTTCACAAAAAACTTGTACACAAATGTTCATAGCACCATTATTCATGATAGCCAAAAGGTGGGAACAACCCAAATGTCCATCAACTGATAAATGGACGAGTAAAATGTGGTATACCCATGTAATTGAACATTATTTGGCAACATAAAGAGATGGCAATAAGAAGACATTGTTTGGCAATAAGAAGTATTGATGTATGCTAAAATATGGATAGCTCTTTAAAAATCACCCTAGGGCGCCTGGGTGGCTCAGTTGTTAAGCATCTGCCTACGGCTCGGGTCATGATCCCAGGGTCCTGGGATCGAGCCCTGCATCAGGCTCCCTGCTTGGTGGGAAGCCTGCTTCTCTTCTTCTACTCCCCCTGCTTGTGTTCCCTTTCTCACTGTGTCTCTCTCTGTCAAATAAATGAAATCTTTAAAATTAATTAATTAATTAATTAATTAATTAATTAATTTAAAAATCACCCTAGGGGCACCTGGCTGGCTCGGTCAGGAGAGTGTGCAACTCTGGATCTCGGGGTTGTGGGTTTGAGCCCCAGGTTGGGTGTAGAGATTACTGAAAAGTAAAATCTTTAAAAAGAAAAAAAGAATAACCCTAAGAAGCCAGACACCTAGGTCTTCATTCTGTGACTACATTTATATGAAACATCCAGAATAGGCAAGTCCATATAGAAAGAAAGTAGAGCCAGTGATTACTAGCCTGGGAGGGAGGAGGAGGAGGAACGAAGGAAAACTTAGTTCCAGGGGGTTTCTTTTCAGGGTAATGAAAATGATCTAGAAATTAGCAACAATCTACAACTCTCTGAACCATACTAGAAACCACTGGATTGGGCACTTTAAAGGGGTGAATTTTGGGCGCCTGACTGACTCAGTTGGTTAAGCGACTGCCTTCGGCTCAGGTCATGATCCTGTAGTTCCGGAATCGAGTCCCGCGTCGGGCTCCCAGCTCCACAGGGAGTCTGCTGCTCCCTCTGACCTTCTCCCCTCTCAAGCTCCTTCTCTCTCTCTCAAATAAATAAATAGAATCTTTAAAAAAAGGGTGAATTTTATTATGTGAATCATGTATCAATAAAGTATCATTTAAAAAATATATATATTTTATTTAATCTCTCTGCGTTGTAATTTTTTTCTATAGGGTACTGTGAGATTCTATTAATATATATAGTTGATACTGATATATAATCACTATTATATACATAATCACTGATATATGTATACATACATATATGTGATCATCAATATATAATATATAATAAATGTGTATTTATATTTTTATAATATATTTAGACATTTGTACATATTTATGCATATATATAAAAGCACCATACCAGCACAGGACAAACTTTCTGATAATGATACTTATTATGTTAAATTCTTCATGCTGTAGTAAGCCTCCTGTGGTTTTCTTGGGACATTAATTTCACATTTATTTTATACCCTAATATTTTTCAAGACGTTTGAGAGAACCACTGGAGCAGATAAACAGGATTCTTAACTATCAACAATAATGATCCCAGGGCACCTGGGTGGGTGGCTCAGTTGGTTAAGCAACTGCTTTCAGCTCAGGTCATGATCCAGGGTTGTGGGATCGAGTCCCACATCCGGCTCCCTGCTCCTTGGGGATCCTGCTTCTCCCTCTCCCTCTGCTTGTAGCTCCCCCTGCTCATGCTCTCTTTCGCTCTCTGTCAAATAAAGAAATAAGTAATCTTTTAAAATAATAATAATGATGATGATCTTCATCAGTTTTAGTTGTTACAGAGGAAACCTCCTCTTTGATGTGTTTTTTATGTTCTTTCTCAAAATAACTAATCATTCTCCTCCATATAATTTCCTCATCTTACATTTAAAAAATCCTGATGATTAAGCTACTCTTCATTCATCTCTCTTCTTGATGAATAAACCCAGATTTATAACACTTACCTACACTGGTGATTTCTCTGCTCGGTTTCACTAATTTATACACTAAACTATCCGAAGAAAACAGGGCCCATGCCTGTTTTTGTTCAATCCTGAATCACCAGTGCTAATCCAGGGTCAGACACATCGTTAGAGCTCAAGAAATTGTTGTTTAATGAATGGATGGGTGGATGGATGGATGGATAGAAATTAATATCTGCTCAGTGAGTGGCCTTCCTGTGAACGGGTGGTTCTCCTTGATGGATGGGGCGTGGAAAGAAGGCAGATTGTCATACAGGATACAGGTTGTCATATCTGAATCACCTGGGGTGATTTTTTTAAAGTTACCTGACACCTTCTCTCCAGGGCATACCATACCAGATCTTACTGTGTGCCGTATCTGGAGCAGAAAGTCCTACTTCCCCCAAAATATACCTCATACAACCAGTCACTGGTGACAGAAATTTCACCAAAAGCCACAAAACCTTCCATTCATAACCAGAGATATAGACTAAGGTTCAAATACCTTCCACCAGTGTGATACCTCTGACTAGACTAAGAGTCAATGAAGCTGGCCTTTAGACCTGCCTTGACTTCAGATATGGGTATGACAGGAAGGAAGGGAGAGAGTATCTGAAGAAGGTGTGGAGAAGTGAATGAAGCACAAGCAAAGACACAGATGGGATAGGATGTTGAAGACTTCATCTTTCTCATAACATTGGTAGCAGCAAGCCTACCTTCTGTTGGGCCCATCTGCTTTCTGCTCTCAGGATAAAAAGCCTATAAGGCATACTGCCCAGGTTTAAGACCTGCCTTGGCAGTCAGGATCTGCCCCAGTCCACGCAGTGATGTTTCCACATACGAGCTGGGGGGTTAGCTTCATGTCCACTGAGTGCTTCCTTCATTCTTAGTTCCCGACGTGTGTTAATTCTTTTTTTTAACAGGACCCTAATTGCCAGTTCATGTTCACCTTTGATGCTCGGCTGTATGTAAACTCTATTTGTAACTTTTTAAGCTGTAAAATATAACATATGCAGTGCATAGAATACAAATGAATAGTTTAATGAATTTTTATAAAGTCAACATCTATGTGACTAATAGAGTTTACATTATACATTACATATGTATATATTATACATATATAAAATATTACAATAGTTTTATTACATTTGAGTTAAGCCTCAATAGCAATGATTTCTAAAGGAAAAACAAAAAGAAATAATATTGTAAACACTTCCAAAGCCCCTACCTGTCGCCTCTGTTCAACTGCAATTCCTACATTCCTCCCTAAAGGAACCATTATTCTGACTTTTATGACATTCACTTTTCTTGTTTTTCTTTTCCTTTTTTTTTTTTTTAAGATTTATTTATTTATTTGAGAAAGAGAGAGAGCAGGGGGGCGGGGGTCCAGAGGAAGAAGGAGAGAGAGTCCTAAGCAGACTTGGCACTGAGCACAGAGCCTGACATGGGGCTCCTCCTCATGACCCTGACATCATGACCTGAGCGAAACCCAAGAGTCTGATTGACGCTCAACTGACTACATCACCCAGGCTCCCCTTTTCTTAATGGATTTATCACCTAACTATGCATCTCTAAAAAAATTGTTTAATTTTGTCTGCTTTTGAATTTTCCACAAATGGAATCATACAATATATAATTCCTTGTGCTGGATCTCTTCCACTCAACATTGTTCTTAAGATTCATCCACATTATTGCTTGTAGCTGCAGTTGGTTAATTTTTATTTATACACAGCATTCTAGTGAATGAATGTTCCACAGTTTGCTTACACTTTCTACTGTTGATGGATACTTGGGTTGTTTCCAGTTTCAAGATATTATGAGTAATACTGCCATGAACATTTCATGTACGTGTCTCTTGACGTCCATGTGTACCTATTTCTGTTGCATGTGTGTCTAGGAGTAGGATTCCGATAACTTATCTGGTGATATGTGTATCTTCATCTTTATTAGATAATGTTAAACTACTTTCTGAAATGACCACCAATTTACAACCTGACCAGCAGTGTTTGTGAATTCTTTATACCTGGTACTATCAGACTTTTAAATTTTGGCTTATCGGGTGAAAAGTAGGATCTCATTATCATTTTAACATGCATTCCTACTCCCTCTTTTGGGTACACTTTCTTTCCTACCATTTGCTCTTCCTTAACATTTTTCTCATGATTTCATTTCTACCTACCAGCATGAATTCATTATCTAGTGCTGTGGAGCAAATGATACCAAAAATTAGTGGCTTAAAACCATAAATATTTATTATCTTTCACACTCATTAGTGTAGGTCAGGAATGCAGGAGTGCCTTAGTTGGGTGGTGCTGGCTCAGGGGTTCTTACAAGGTTGCAGTCAAGGTGTTTACCAGGGCTGCAGTCTGAAGGCTTCCCTGGGGCCAGAGGATTCCCTTCTAATATGCCCTGCAAGTTAATGCTAGCCTCCATAGGGCTGCTCAAGTGTCTTCATGCATGGCAGTTGACTTATCCCAAAGTGAGGGATCTAAGACAGGGACAAAAAGGAATTCACAATGCCTTTTCTGAATGAAAGAAGAAGTGGAGTCACTTCTAACATTCTATTCGTTAGAAGAGAGGTATTGAACTTATCCTAAAACAAAGGAGAGGAGAATTAGGCTTCCCGTCTTGAACAATGTAGTATCAAAGACCTTGTGTCATGTTTTAAAATGACCACACAACACAAATCAAAATCTCTTGACTGTCACCATCTGGCAAACACCAAAGTAATCATTATTTCAGTATTAATGGATATTAAAATTTCTGGGCAAAAGTTTGATTGACAAAACAAAACAGAAAGTGTGCATAGTCTCAAAGGATCTTCTTACAAGATACTTACTAATTACAATGAGAATCATGACTTTACAGTGGAAAAACTTAGCAAACACGACCTTGACCAAGTTATCAAAATTAACATCACAATAACAAGACATATCATGTGACTCCCAATATGATGTACTGAGGACACATAGCATCATTTCTGTGGTATTCTTGCCAAAAATGCATAACTTAAATTTAATCATGGGGAAATATCAGATAAGCTAAACCCAAGTTGACAAACATTCTACAAAATAACTGGGTAGTATTCTTCAGTAGTATCAAGGTCATGAAAGACAAAGACGGGTTGAGAAATTGTTCCAGATTAAAGGAGATTAAGGAGACATAAATGCAAAATGTGATCTTGGACCAGGAGAAAGCACATTAATCAGACAACTGGTGAAATTTGAGTAAGTTCAGTAGACTACTTAAAAGTCCTATGTTAATGTCCTGATCTTAATAATTGTACTGTGGTTATGTAAGATGTTAACATTGGGGGAAGCTGGGTGAACAGTATATAGAAATTCCTTGTACTAGTTTTGTAAGCTTTTGGTAAATCAAAATTTCAAAATGAAAACCAAAAAATTATTATAAAATTATTATAAAAAGATATATATTAATTAGAGGATTAATTAAAAATATGAGTGATATAGTCACATCAGAAGCTCACTAGTCTCCAACAGGAGTAGCTTCTGAAAAGAACTTCAGGAATTTTCTATATGACCTCCACTTCTAACCGCTTCTAGTCCTATTAGCCTTTCTGGTGAAACCCACAATCATTGTCTGTCTAAAACATATATCTGATCATGTTAATCTCCAACTTAAACCCTGTCAAGGGTTTCTTTTCATATCTTATCTTCTCATATCTTAGAAAAAATCCACCTTCCCTAGCAAGGAATCCTCATGTGAATCCTTGGCCATAACTATATAGAACACATTCCCTAAGACATGCAATGGTTTCTCACTTCTGGATCTTTGCATTTGCTATTCCCTCTTCTTCGCTAGAAAGTCCTGATTTTCCTTGGAGATTAATTTCCAAATGTCTGTTTTTCTGTCTTTTGGGGCCCTTTTCTCTCCAAATGGGGTTAATTGTTATCTCCTGCCTCCTATGACATTTTGTAAGGGATCTCCCTGGTAACATCTGTCGTACTGTGTTGTACGTAGGTGCTTATATATCAGTTGTCGTTGCTTTTCTGGGTTCTGTTAGCTTCTAGAGGGTTAAATCAAGCTCTATTCATTGCCAGCACTGGTCACAGTAACAAACAAATGGTAGACATACTACTTGTTTATTGCAATGTGTAAACAAAACAAAACAAAAAAAATCAAAGCAACTTAAAGCAATAAACTATCATCTACTACAGTTTCTAAGGGTCCAAAGTCCAAGAGCAGCTTAGAAGAATAGTTTCTGTCTCAGGTGTCATAAAGCTCAAATCAAGGTGTCAGGCCAGGCTGCAGTCATCCAAAGGCTTGACTAGGGCTGTCGAATCTTCTTCCAGGATGGCTTACTCACAATAACTCTTGACGAAAGGCCTCGGTTCTTGTCCAGCTGTTGGCAGATGGCCTCAGTTTCACCACATGGGCCTCTTCATAGGTCACTGACTGTCCTCATGACATGGTAGCTGGCTCCCTCTGGAGTAAGTGATCCAAGAGAGAAAGTAAGGCAGAAGCCACATTTTTTTTTTCAATAATCTATCTCAGAAGGTACATACCATCCCTCCTGCTAATGGTCACACAAAGCTACCCTGGTAAATGTGGAAGGCACCACACAGAGCACTCATACCAGGTGGCAGGAATCACTGGGCACCATCTGAAAGGCTGACAAACACGGTAGGCACATATTCAATGTCTAAATGGATGGATGGATGAATGGATGGGTGAATAAATGAATGAACGAACGAATGGACCACCTCTGGACCATATCCCAAAGCCCTTAGTGATTAAAGAACCAAAACAAACGTATTTATCTTAAGGCAGTCTGAACTATAATAGTCACTCCCAGACACTGACTAAGACCACAAAAAATCACTTGAGAGAGGCTCCCAATGCATTATTCACTCACTCTCAGAATTGAAGGACCTTATCTAGTTTCTCAGATAGGGACTCAGATCAGGGAAGTCAGTGTGAATCACCTGAGGTCATTAAGAAGGTCAGATGACCCAGCAGTAGACTCCCTCTCCACTGAGAGTTTTAGATGAGCTGGATGCTGGATGCTGTTGAGCTGTTCAGAATGCTGAGTCTTCTCCTGTCTTTATTAAAGGGAGACTCATGTGTGCAGGGGATGGCCAGCTCATAACACATCAAAATGTTAAGATTTTCCCTTTCCTAATTTTGGGATGAGACACTCTTTTCCATTATGTCTTCATCTTTGGTATAAAAGCAGAACAAATAACTGGCCATCCCTGCAGATTTCTATTGAAGATTCTCATATTACTTAATAGGTGTGTACTTTTGAGAAGGATACACAGCCTTATATCTTCATCTCGTCTTTCTGTCTCACACTAGTTCCCTATGTGGACTGTCCTTTCCTTAATGTTTAATATCAACCTATCCTAATTCTACCAGTTCTTCTTGTTTCAGCCAAGAATCAGCTCCTTCAAGAAGTTTCCTTGATCATTCCCTCCAGAGAGTTCACTTCCTTAATTGGACCAACCCTACTTTACAATTTGTTTCACTCCTGCAGCATTTGAGTTTGTTCTTGAATGATTTAGGTACGTCAGGATGTGTCATACATATTTTAATCTCTACTTCCCTGAAGCAAATTTTCTTTTTTTCACAATAAATATTCCTTAAATGAACAAATAGATACATTTAATTTCCTTTACTAGAATAACATTTTAAAAAGAACTCTTTACTATTGAAAACTTGAAGGTAAATACTTTTGTACTATTCAAGTTATTTTTCAACCTTTTGATTTTTAGCTTGTGCTTGCTTTTTGTTGTGATTTAACTTTTTAAAATTATTACACCCTTGAAGGCAGGACACCAATACTGTAAAAGTAATAGGTTACACATGTGCCCTCTTGATGCATTTCCCCTTTAACAAAATTAAGTTCGTTAATCACATTCATTCTAAAGCCTTTTGAAAATGTGTGTCATGCTTATGGGTGGCCACATTCCACAGAGCTGAATATGTGCTACGAAAGGAAAGGAGGCTTGGGGGTGGGGAGGAAACCCTTACAAGGCAAGAGAACTGAACATGTGCGAGGTTCTAACCAAAGGAGGGCAGGGAAGTGCAGGTGTGGAAATAACGAGGAAAAGGCAAAGAGCAAGGAAAAGGCATTTAAGGGAGAGAGGGGAGTTTGAGCACATTCAGGAGATCACCCAGAATCCACAAATGGAGAGAGTGCATTCAAGGGAGGATGCCTCTTCATCAGAATACTGCTGACACGAAGGACCTTCTGGCATCTCTTTAGGGGGCCCCATCCTCTGGGCATGCCCAGACTAAGATATTAGTCCTCACACTCCTGAGATCCCAGCCCTTTACCTGACAGACATTTGTCTCCCTGCATCAGAACTGCAGATGGTAGTGTGGGCTGAGGGAGTCCAATGGACTTGGAAGAATTCTGGCTCTGCTTGCTACTTAGAAGCTGGAAGTTTACCCAGTGGCTTGTAGCCTCAGTTTTCTCATCTATAGATTGGGGTTAATAATTCCTACAGAGCAGGTATTATTGTGGATCATGGGTATCACAGGATTATTGTAAGTATTGGACATTAATAGATACTCAATAAATAGTAACTATGAAAAGCAGTCTTGCACGGTGGTTAAAAAGCATGGAGTCTGGATCTGGACTGTCTGGTTTGAATCCTTTTTTCATTACCTACTCTCCATGTAACTGATTTTCTGTGATTCCCTTTCCTACTCTGTCAGTGAGGGTAGTAAGTGTGCAGCCTGTACGTCAGAGTTGAAGAGAGGATACGATGATTATAGGACAGTACCTGTCACATGAGAGGCATTCAGAAGGTGGAAATAGTAGTTGTTCTTTTTGTTGTTGTTGTTGTTGTTGTTGTTGTTGTTGTTATGGTTTAAAAAGATTTAGTGGAGGGCAAAGGTTAAGACTGTGTATTCCGGGGGCGCCTGGGTGGCTCAGTCAGTTAAGCATCTGCCTTCAGCTCAGGTCACGATCCCAGGGTCCCGGGTTCGAGTCCTGCATCAGGTTTCCTGTCCTGCAGGAGCCTGCTTCTCCCTCTCCCTCTGCTGCTCCCCCTGCTTGTCTTCTCTCTCTCTCTCTCTCTGTGGAAGGAAGGAAGGGAGGGAGGGAGGGAGGGAGGGAGGGAGGAGGAAGGAATTCTAGTGTATTCTAGTGCTGAACCACCTGAATTCAGAGCCTTATTCTACTCTTTACCAGTTGTCTGATCCCAGGGTCTCCTCCATTTCCTCATCTGTAAATTGGGGATAATAATAGTAAACACTTCAAAAGATGACATAAATTTGTATACGTAAAGCTGATGCACAGTAAACAATAAACATTAGCCATTAGTTGTATAAATTCCAATCAGCCATAGCTCCAGTTTCTATGCATTTCTATGGGTCATTTTAAAGCTTGATATTTTGTACAATTAAATAAACTTAAAGTTTATGTATTCTGTGGTGATTAACCTGAACTACCCGTTCTCTTGGAAAGAAGCCAGCTTTTAACCATAAAAGGTTTTCAGCCGGGTCCCAGCTGACCGTCTTTTCAGTGTCTATGTGTATAGCAGATGGTGAGCTGCATTTTTTAAAAACTGTTCTCTCCAAAGAGAAGACTGTAAAGTTCTCAGAAAAATTAAATGCCCTCATTACAAGAGAGTGCCATTGTCTCGGCACTCTCACCCCATACTCTGATGACTGGCAACGGGAAGTCCCACATAAAGGGAAGAGACCTCATAATTAGGCGCGCTGGAGAATCTTCCCGGGCGCTGCAGACCGTGTTTTTCAATGACACACCAAAAGCTGGCCACTTCAACTCGCATTTTTACTTTGCTTGCCGGCTGTACTGCAGTCACAGGGCAAGTCGTCCGTTCAGATGCCGGAAAGGCTGACACTCCGGGAAACTTTTTTTTTTTCATTTCTTCAGCCAATAATCTTGCAGCCCGGTGATGTCACCCAACAATTATGCAATATGACTTAACTGTTGGATAGGTGACAGGAATTCCACCGACACCAAGATCACAATGAAACTGCTTAGCTGCTAAATTAGTCATATTGTACGTTACCGATAAGTCACTTTTAAACTGATTAACTGCCAGTTCAAATAGCACTATTGTCTAGTTAGGGAAGTCAGGGCCCCATCACTCACAGTTTAAATGATCCCATCCAGTTATTCCGGAGTCTGAATCATGCAAATGAAGTGATTATTGAACTTCATAACATCACAGGCCACTTGAAAAGGGACACAGTGTGAAAAGGAAACACTTTCTATCTTCTATTTTTGAGGGAAAATTTGTACAATATTTTCTGGACTGTAGCCTCCAATTAGTCATTCCATTCTCTTGCTGATTCTCCAAATCCGAATAGCATGAGAATAGGATCCTGTTTCTCAGTGAAGACAGGGATTATTTAGCATTGTTTTTTCTTTCTTCCAAGAATTGGCCTCTGTCCTACAATTCAACTACACACTGTGAAAGGGGACTTTCTACTGACCACAAACCACGAGGTGGATATCACTTATTCCGTATCAATTGTTAAAATAATGCCTTAATTTTCCCATTTCACAAGTAATACATGTGTGTCAGAGAAAATTTAGGAAATACTGAAGAGTACAAGGAAAGCCCCCGCAATCTCATCCTCCCCCCGCAAAATCTTAACTGAAACTTTGTATACCTCTTCCAATCTCCATAGAGAATGAATATGGAAGCCTAACAACCTTCTTATCCAGCAGTGTGGTGGGTGCTGGGCATGGAAAGATAAATAAGATTCCAACTGTCTTCCTTAAGAAGCACACAGCTTAATGTAATGGGGTATTTTAACGCAAAAGAGGCATTTAGCACAGGCTGGAGAGAACAGAATGTGGAGTGGAGGAGATGGAAGGGATTATGAGAGCAGATTAGAGAAATCCTAGAGCTGGGCTCCTCAAAGTGTGGTCCACAAGATGACACCAGATCTTACAAGCTACCTACAGAAACAGAGAGAAAGCATTTAAAACGTTTGGAACATTTTGACAGAGTGACTGTATGTCTTTTGAATCTAAAAATAACTTTTTTTTTTAAAGATTTTTTTTTCTTTATTCATTTGACACAGAGAGAGAGAGATTACAAGTAGGCAGAGAGGCAGGCAGAGAGAGAGGAGAGAGGAGGAAGCAGGCTCCCTGCCGAGCAGAGAGCCTGATGCGGGCCTCGATCCCAGGACCCTGGGATCATGACCTGAGCCGAAGGCAGCGGCTTTAACCCACTGAGCCACCCAGGCGCCCTAAAAATAACTTTTTAAACTGGACTTGTATTTTTTAATTTCACTTTTGTTGTATTTATTTTTATTGTATTTTCAAAAGATCAGTCTACAATGGATTCAAAATTAAACATTAAAAGCTCCTCTGTCACTATAAAAACCACTGTCTTCAGGGACACAATATCTTAGCTAAGTGTAGGGTAACCGACCGTCCTGGTTTGCACTAAACCTGGCAAAGTCCCAGGCTAACCAGGATGAGTTGGCCACCTTACAAGTGTTTCAACTGCAAGAAAAAGTTAGCTTGGTGAAAGGATAGAGCAGATGAAGGGAAAACAATCATCAAAGAAATAAAAGAAGAAAATTTCTTTGAGCTGAAGAGAGATTTTAGTCTTCAGGTCATGAGTTCACTAATGGCAAGGTAGGATTATTGAAAAGGGAATCACACCTAGCTACCTCCTGATGCACTTTCTAAATTCCAAGGACCAAGAGAAAAATCCTCTGAGATTACTCATACGTGGCAAAATAAAAGGAACAAAATAAATTAGTAAGGTGGTAAAACACAATATTTATAATATTACATTCCTTTAACATAAAGATATCTACTTTAGCTTTCTAAGTTAAGAGAGAAAATAAGGAAGAATTGTTCTTTATATATAAATATAATATAATAAGGTAATAAGGTGGAGATAAAAAAAACAATACTATGAAAAAGAAAGTGCCAACATGGTAACATCATTAACATAATTTAAATGATTTGGCATCAAATTTGGCTCTAAGCTTTCTGGTTGGTTATGGAAAGGTTCAGAGTCACAATCATTCAAACTACTATGATGAAGGAAGACTTATATACCAGACTATCAGTAAGACATTTCCTGGCACTGAAATCTAAAACAAATTCTCCAAAGGAGTTTACCAGTAGGGGCAATCAGGTGGTATGATAGACACTGTCCTCAATAGCATTTCTATAGCAAATGTGGGAGCGTATTTCACATATGTTGTTTCTTCTAGGGATCCTCATTAATGTCAGAAAAGGGTTTCAAGATGTAAAAATACGTGATAGCCTAAACACCTTATTTGATCCAAGAATAGAACTTAGAATATCCTAGAGGAGAAGATGAATAATATGTCACTTAGTGTTCTCCACATATTTTTTCTTTCAGCCAAACTAATGTGATAGCATAATTAGAGGTCTCATAATGTCAGAAAAGAAGTTACTCTGGTGATTTTGTTGCTGACTGAGGGGATATAAAAATTCTAGTTTCAAAGGAAATACAGTTAGACTTTATGTACCTTGCCCTTTCAGTACTTTGATATTAATATTAATTAATTATTAATTAAATGGACATCAAATTTGTGTGAAATTAAGTTATGCTTCACATAATAAATGTTATTTTAGTAGACATCAATGGCATTAACACTCATTAGTTTTACTTCTCTGATAATCTCAATAACTTTAACAAATATTGTAACACTTCCATTAATGTAAATGGGTTTGTTTGTCAAAATATTGTTCTAATACCCAGTCTTAATAATTTTAAGGTAGAAAAACTTCTTTCACATGCCATCTGTTTGAATAAGTGGAAATTAGTTTGCAAATCAATTATGTACATTTTGATCATTTTTGTCGAATATATACTTGTATAAACATAGTATTTATAAATACATAAGCACAGAAAAAAATTAGAGAGATATAATAAAAATGTTAACCCTGCTTACCTCTGAGTAGCAGAATTTGGGTGACTTTTGTTTTCTTCTTTTACTTGTCCATTGGTTTGAATAACTTGTATTAACTTTGCAAGAAGAGAGAGAATATTATTATCGTTTTACGTAACTGCACACGGGGGTGAGAGCAAGAGCTGTCTCTACATCAACCCTAAAGCACATTAGCCAGGTAATCTTCCTGCACCATCTATCTCTTGCATCACAGTTGCCCTTTAATGACCTTCATGATGATTGCAAAGGTTGGCTAGTTTGAGAAAGCATGCAATTGGGGTTAGAGACAATCCCCAACTCTTGCCTCATTAGCAGCTATGTGTCTTTGGGCATATTTTCACACTTTTGATTTTCTGGTTCCTCATTTTCAAGATCAAGACTGGATTGTCGGAAGCATAAGATGAAATCACTGATGCATAGTAAAGCTCCTGGAACAAAATAGGTGTTCAAGAAATAGTACATGCTAATTTACTTGCTCCATTCCTAAAAAGATATGTCCTGTTTCTACAGACACCAGATCACTTCCTTGTAGTGTCTTCACATAAACCTGGTTTCAGTCCAGTGAAAGTGTTGGAAAAATAAGCCCACAGTCTCTCATCCCATGTTCACTAGGGAAGTAACAGGAGTTTCTCCTCAACTGGGATTTTCCTCAAAAGGGAGAAACAGGAAGACCTACTGAGTATCAGGCACCATGTTATGTGTGTTACTTTGCTTAAGGAAGGCTCTGTATTTTCCCAAACAGTTAAAAATCTGTGAAGTCTCAAGTTTCTACTTTCTTACTGACGCACTTGCCTCTGGAGAGCTATCTTACATCATGTCATTGTTCACCCTAACGCAATTTCTTTCTTCCTGTCTTCATCGTCACAGACTCCTGGTTGTGACACACAAGTATAGTTCCTTATGTCATTGTCACAGGTCACATTTTCAGAACCTCACATCATAGCGTTTGGGACTCTGGAAATGAAAATGATATGTTTCTATCACTTCATCTACACGTTACAATGTCTCTAATCTTTACTTCTTACATCAGTGGCTTTGTAATCGTTCTCTCCTCTAACCTATGTGAAACATGCTTCACTTAAATGAACCTTACTCGACATGGAGAAAATGAGCCAGAAGGATAATGAAAGGGATATCTCTAATTCCTGGCCCCAGTTGGGGAAATGCGACTAGGTTTACCCTTCTAGAAATAACTGAATCTCATCACACGTATATTGCAAAAAAGCATTCCGGTACAAGAATGTTTCTGGGTCTCTGACAACTTGTTCTCGTTATAACTTTGCCTCCGTGTTTCAGACACAGAAAGTTGAGCAATGGTAGGGAGGCCTGAGAGACTTGGGAACAGAGCCTTCCTTCCTAATGATCTATTACAGTTGTTGCACACCGATTGCACAACAAAGCTTTCTATTTTCCTACTTTTTCTCTTTAGCGTGTGTCCATTATGCCTTTTTTTCTTCAGTCTCTTAAAACCTCACCTCTCTCATCTCTTATGCTTTTTTTTTTCTGTGACATAAAAACTCTAAGAAGGCAAATTGCTAACTGTGTGCCTCAAAGCCCCAACTCTGTATGATATAATTAGCCCCATAAACATGACCTGCATCTCTTCCCCTGAAAGCTTTCCTAACGATTTATCTACTAAAGCTTGGGTTTTCTACAAACACATTTCCTAGGAAATGTCCCCAGATGGCATGTGATCTTTCCATTTTAGACAAGCTGCCTTGATCAGGTGTCACCCAACTGACCTGCTTTTCTCCTCCTTTATTCTCAACACAATGTTGTCTCAACAGACTATCCACTAAGTCCTGGTTTTTCTTCACTGAATTCCATTCTCAGCCCTATCCATATACCACACCTGCCACAAGCACTCATTGCTAGTATACCCTTTATTCCCTCAGGACTCTCACAGGGCCTCTGAGCGACCTTGAAACTCCCTCATCATCTCCCCAGTATTCTCCTCCAATACCTTGGCTGTGTGGAGCTTGGCTTCAGGTTTGTCGCCACCTCAATTCCTTTTTTAATTTCCAGTCGGCTGGGAGCCAGTCCTCTGCCCTTGACCCCATGCTCACCTTGCAAGCTACCTATCCAGGTAATCCTTTTCTTCATTCCTCTGTCATTGTTCAAAAGAGTAAACCCAACCCAAAGCAGAGAAGATGAGCAATAGGGGAAGAAATCAGTGGGGGTTCCAGGATGCTTTTAGATCATAAATCATAAAGCAGAGGGATCCTTGATGGCACTGAGTCCAGTTCTGCCATTTTACAGATGACAGTGCTGGGGGCTCAGAGTCTAATGTGATAGACCATTCAGATGAATCAGGCCCAGAGCTACCAGGGAGAGCATTTCCAAGTGATGGAAATCATTAACTTTGGAATCATATATACGTGGGTTCAAATACAAAGCTATATGGCCTTGTATAATTAATTAAAACCCTCTAATCCATGGTATTCTTACCATGAAAATAGGGATGATGATACCTATCTTAGTGGATTATGAAGCTGGATTTTAATTATTAAGTAGAATCCAGCTCTGTTGACTTTTAGTCTAATGCTCTTTACAAGATAATGCTGTTATTATGATTCTAGTGCCAATCATCCAAGATTCTATCTTTAATCTTTACTAATGATGGTGTGACTTTGAGCAATTTATTTACAAAACTGTGCTTCAGTGGATTAATCCATAATGTAAAGCTAATCATAATGCCCAGTGTACAGGTGGTTGTGAGGATTAAATAGATAATCCTTGTAAATACAGCATTCTACAGTGTCTAGCATGTAGGAAACAACAAGACATTGAAATGTTCTATAGAGTCCCAAATGCCCAGAATGAATTCATGAACGGTCAGGATAATCTCCTGCCACAAACTCTCAGAAACAGATCCCGGGTTATATATTTGGTTCTCTTTGGCCTACAGTGACCATGTTCACTCATTTGAGCTGGGCCTCAAACTACAGGTAGCCCTAGAGCATATGGAGACGGAAGAAAAGATGTGGAACCCCAAAGCAATATCTGTGAAATAAGAAAAGAAAGGACAAAGTATGCTGCGGGTGTCTTAAACATGAATTAATTCTGCTTCAAATTGGCTTTCCTACCTATAGTCACATGCTCTCCTCTCTATCATCCCTGCAGCTGCCAGAAATGAAATATTAATTTCAATATGACTGCAATCCTTCCAATTGTACATCAGATTCAGAATAAAGTTCTAGCTCCTTAGCACAGCCTTTTGGCCCTGTCCCCATCTCTTCCCACCAGCCTTGCCATCCTCTAATCCACCGCTCGGCCAACTGCCCTGCCTGAACTACTTGCACATATCCGAGTCATCTAACTCATGCTCAGCCCTTTGCACGTGCTGTCACCTTAGCCACAAACATTATATGTCCTACTTGGCCTTCAAGACTCATTTCAGAGGTTGCCTGTGGGGAGTCTTCTATGACACCCTTTGCCCATCCCAGCACTTTGGCCCAAGAGCAGTGTTCCTTCTTGGAGGTCCCATAGCAGCCTACGTGAACCTCAAGCACAGCCAGTAACATGTGGGATTCTGTGTTTGTGTCTCTCTCCCTTTAGAACGTGCATTCCTTCACCAAAGAGCCCGGACCCTTCCAGGGGCCCATTAAGTGTCAGGCACAGGTGCAGGAATTGGGAATATAAAGAACAAGAGAGATAGAGTCCCTGATGTCACAGAGCTCACAGTCCAGTGGGGGTAAAGCAGACAATGAACAAAGTTAGGTGCAAAAATAAATGTTTTTAGATAGGCACAAAAGCTGTGAAGATAATAAAATGGCATAATATGCTAAAAAAAAGTCGTAAGGGAGGGGAAGGTAAACATAAAGAAAAAGAGGCCCAATCACGGCATTTGAGTAATAAACTGATGAGAGGCCAGTCACGCCGGGGAATCGAGGGTGAGATTGTTCCAGGCTGAGGGAAAAGGAAGAGCTCAGAATGCTTTCAGAAGGAAGGAAGGGATTGGTTGGGATCTAGTTCAAGGATGTAAAGGAGATTCAAGCACCTCCTGTGTCGGAACCGGGATTATACTAACTTTTCAGCTCAGGAGTGTAACGTAGAGAAAAACACCAAAATAATCAGGTACACTTTAGACTTGGGGCCTTTGGGGGTCAGAGGGAGCAGTCGGGAGCTGGGATGAACTGGTGAGTGAAGGAGGTTTCCATTAAGCGACATTTCCTGAAGAATGTCCCAGAAATGCTTAGACTAGACCCTGGAGACACCCTCAAGTTCTTTTGGGAAATACTGCTGCTCTCACACTGCTCCCCCACCCCTGACCCCCCCGACCACTTGGGCACTCATAATGTACCACAGCATATTAAAGGCTCTGAATAACTCAGCATTTTGAAAACCTGGTTAATTTTGATTTCCCAAATTAATTTGACCATTGTATGTGTTTTATTTTGTATTGCTTTGTTTGAACACAGCAATGCTTGGGTCCTGAGAACCAGTACTTCAGGAAAGTCTGGTCTATATCACTCTCCACAACCCACAAGACTTGCTGTTGTAATTTTTGCTTCCAATTCCATTTTATTCAGTGGAAGCATTTAATAAATAAGGAGATAGGATTTCTGAAAAGATAACAACAAGTTTGGTTTGCAAGTATAAAGGTAAAGAGTGCAAGAGTCTCAATAAATCTAATTTCACCAATGTAGTCACCTTAAAATAATTTCAACAGAATTAAAAATGGTGAATACATGGAATGATAAATATATGTGAATATAAACTAGTGTAAGTTCCATGAAAAAAAGAAGTCTATTACTAAAGGTTAAAATACAATTCAAATGTATTTTTATGCACTGCAGATTAGTCAGAATTTTTTAATTCAAATTAATAGTTTCTGCTCAAGCCAGTGCAAAAAAAATTAAGTTCACTTATTATAAATCCAACTTGCTTATTTTCATTAGAACCATTTCAAATGACTGAACTTTTAAGCACATTTTAAAATTAGTTTTTAAAAATCAAATACATGGGCGCCTGGGTGGCTCAGTGGGTTAAAGCCTCTGCCTTCGGCTCAGGTCATGATCCCAGGGTCCTGGGATCGAGGCCCGCATCGGGCTCTCTGCTCAGCAGAGAGCCTGCTTCCTCCTCTCTCCTCTCTCTCTGCCTGCCTCTCTGCCTACTTGTAATCCCTCTCTCTGTGTCAAATAAATAAATAAAATCTTTAAAAAAAAATCAAATACATAAGACTTGATAATATACTTAACAGAGGGAAAAAAACCCATGTCAAAGCCTAATTAATACCACTGACACTCTCTCGGTAACTAAAAGTAAGATTAATAGCAAGTTCCTCCAATACCATTTTATATTATGATATATTTATTTATTTTTTTTTTTTAAAGATTTTATTTATTTATTTGACACAGAGAGAGAGAGATCAGATCACAAGTAGGCAGAGAGGCAGGGAGAGAGAGAGGAGGAAGCAGGCTCCCCGCCGAGCAGAGAGCCCGATGCGGGCCTCGATCCCAGGACCCTGAGATCATGACCTGAGCCAAAGGCAGAGGCTTTAACCCACTGAGCCACCCAGGCGCCCAAAAGAAAGTGTTTTAAGCAATTACCTCCAATAGCCTGAAAAATGGAGTCAAAACATCAACCTGATAAGAAATATGTATTATGTAGAATATCATTGAGGAGCTGTGAAGGAAACTTGGAAAGTGTGGTCAACAAATGACTGTCTCTTCAATGTCCTGAACTTCTTGCTTTCCGAAGTATCTGACAAATTGTCTCATTTTGCCCCCCAAAGCCGAGCATGTCAATAACTCACTTACCATTTGGACATTTTAAATACTTCATCAGAAGTCTAGTGAAATACCTTTTAATTCAACAGAGTACACAATAAACCAGCTTTCTTCTAACAGGAAACAAATGAACCAGTAAATATTTTCTCCTCCTGTCCCTCTTGCCCGTGTCTTCTCCTACTTCTCTTCCCCCCTTCCCCGCTCTCCCTTGAGGACTGCCTTGCATTGGTGTCTTCTCTCTGTATCCCCTTCCCCTATTTGGTCTCAGTCCTCCAGCTGGAAGGTCCTAAGCTTAAGTCTCCTAGTGTCCTTGAAATGCAAGCTGAAGTTGAGGCCCCACTCTAAAATTGGAAGTGCAGAGAGAGAAGAGAAAGTGAACAATTCTCCGTTTCTTCTCCCCTGCCCTCCCGCTCCAGCCCACCCCCTCGGTTTCCCAACACAGGCGCAGCTATAGGTCAAGTTGAGTGCGGCTGCCAACACTGTGATGCCAGCTTGATCACACTGAACACCACTTTTCACATGGTAGGTCACAAAACAGTAGGGGAAAGGGAAATGGTGATGCAATATCTAATAGCCAGGCGAGGGGTGGGGGACCAGAAAGTCGTTCGGAAAAAAAAGCAAGATCCCGTCGGGGAAGCTTGTATCCAAGTGGCTGAGAGTGACCCTCCTCACCTATCATCACTGAATGTGCAGAGCAGGTGCTGTGTGCATTACAAAAAAACAAGATATGATTGTTCAAATGAGATTACATACGTCCAAGTTATTCGAAACCCCTGAAATTCTCCAGATATCAAGAATGAATTACAATTATGAAGATAAATGCTTTAGGGACTTTCAGAGCAATTCATATTTAAAAAGAGTACAAAAACTCAGGAAGATTAATAGGCATCCTAGAAATTCCCCTGACAGAAACTCTGAAATCTGCATCAAAACTTTCTGTTTCATGGGGACAAGGAAGGGGGGGTGGTTTCCACTGGGCCCAGCAGAAGGGAGCAGAAAGGTCACCTCTCAATCAGCAAATATCTGAAATCCCCATGGGCAGGATTGTGATATGAGGCCCAAGGACGCAGAACACACAGGATGAGACTCCAGGCCAGGGCCATGAGATCAAGAATCAGCCCCCCCAAAGAAGTGGGGGAAGCTGCTTTTCTCAGCCAGCTAGCACACCAGTCCCCCAAGAACAGAAGCACAGAAGGAGGACTGTGCGTGGGTCAGGCTGCTTGGCGAAACAAGGTGAGGGGGTGAAAAAATGGCCTGAGCATTGACTAGGTTCGACTATTGGATGTCTCAGGGGGCTTCGGGGTGCCGCAGAAACTCAACTGATTGATGAAAAACCAGGAAGACAGATGAAGGAGAAGAGACAGAAGAGGGGACTCACTGTAGGAAAGTGACAGCAGGTTGAGAGCAAGGCATGACTGGGGGTGGTGGGAGGAAAGAGGGTAAGGATGGAGAGGGAGGACGAAGGCAACCCAGAAGGAGAAGACTTCACGGTGGGACACGATCGCAGGCCCCCATCGGAAATTGTGCAGGCTCAGGAGTGGTGGTTTGGGACGCTCTTACTATGGGGCTGAGGATTTTCTCTTTAAACAAATGAACCATAGATGATCCAAACAGGTTTTTAAAGCTTTTCATCATAGAAAATTAAACATACACAAAAGTAAGCAGAATATAAGGGCCTTCATATACCTAATTACTCCAAATCAATAATTGTCAAATCACAGCTAATCGTGCCTCATCCAAACTCCATCTATTTCCCTCATTCTCCTATTAGTTTTCTTTTTTAATTTTTGTGGTTAAAAATGCTCTCATATTAGTTTAATAATCTAGTTTAACATTAATTTAAAATTAGTTTAATAATAATTAGTTTAATCACAATATCATTATTATACCTTAAAAACAGTTTCTTAATATCAGAGGCTAGCCTGCAGTCATTTCTACGATGAAGACTCCTTCTGTTGTTGCTCCCAAAGGGGTTTGTGCATTTTATTTTTTATTTATTTTTAAATATTTTATTTATTTATTTATTTGACAGAAAGCAAGCCTGAGCACGAGCAGGGGGAGGAGCAGAGGCAGAGGGAGAAGCAGCCTCCCCGCTGAGCAGGGAACTCAACATGGGACTTGATGCCAGGACCCTGGGATCATGAACCAAGCTGAAGGCAGACACTTAACCAACTGAGCCACCCAGGCATCCCAGGAGTGTGCATTTTAGAACAGCTAAGGGCTAGGGAAACTTTACTAAGAGAAGAGGCCAACTGTGGAGTGGAGAACACCTTGTCAAACTCCATACACAGCTCTAAAAGACTTGCAGTGGGGCGCCTGGTTGGTTCAGTCAGTGGAGCACACAACTCTTAATCTCGGGGTTGTGGGCTCGAGCCCCACGTTGTGTATGGAGATGACTGGGAAAAAATCATGAATAAATAAACACACAAACAAATAAATGACTACATCAATCAGTTGACACAAAAACATTTGAGCTACTCTTGATGACAGCAACGAATTATGGGACCTAAATGATGGGGAAAAGGATGTTTTCAGTTCTGCCTACCTCAAAGGTTGGGAACTTTTTTGATAGTGCATCTGCATCTGAAAAAAAAAGTCTATCATGCTAATACAGTACGTGAAGCACAAAGTATTTTAAAAACAGCTATCATTAGAGGATGAGATTTAAAAAATAGAGATAGAAGTTTTCATTTTCCCCCCACATCCTAATAAATCATCGTGGTCCCCTCTCTTGGAGACTACTACTCTTAATTGCCACAGCTATCCCAAGAGCAGTCTTTAAGTGGGGATAGGGAGTCAAGTTTGGCGGTTGAAAATGAGCCTGGGGACACCCGGACAAAGAATAGTTGAGGCCAGTGGTCTCAACTCTGCTGTACTTTAGAGTCCTCCTGGGAGATTTTGAGAAATGTGAACACCCAAGCCCCACCCCATACCAATTGAATCAGTAATTCTGGGGGTGGACTGTGTGAGGTGTTTTTTTTTTTAATTTCCCAGGTGATTCTAATATGCAGACCGAGTTGAAAAACCAGTGATATGGGTGTTAAAAAGAAAAGAAAAAAAAGTTGCTTAACTTGAGAATAGCAGTTCTGACTTAAAAGCATTTTACTACTTTCCCATGGAAGAGCGGGGAAAATGTTTCACTCTCCAATACAGACAGGGTGAAGGGAAGTGAGAAGAAAAGCACAAAGAAACTTGAAAGTAAAAACCGTACGTAATAAAATAACATTGAAGTTCTTTCAGAAGAGGGTGGTTTTCATTTTCATATTCCAGGTTCTAATTTACTACCTCTTAAACTGCTCTAATTTTGACAGTCCTTATTTTCATTTAATCAGAAACACTTATCCTATTAGAGTATTCGAATTATCTAATGACTATTTCATATTGCAATCATGGTTATTTCATATGCCAAAATAATTAATTCTGGCTACTTCAATCTTTTGTTTAATCAAGTTTATCTCTCAACTGGGGGTAGGGTGGGGAAAGTTCCCAACCTTAAAAAAATAAAAAGACATTTTCTATCTCTGAGGAACTGACTTCATCAAATTATCCTGAAGGGAAAAGCAAGTACAAAAACGTGAACTACAGGCAGCTGGAAAGCAAAATGCTTGCACAATGAACAACACACGAAATCCTGCAGGGAAATATGCACCACAATACATTATTTCCTGTGACTTCCTGGCTGAGGAACACTGAAGAACAGTAAAAATCTTCCAGAAATTCTTTCCTCAGCTGTCTTATTGATGGATTTAGCATAGGTATTTGGTCAGAAAGTTAAGTCACTGTCAAATCCAAACATGTATATTGACAAATGTTTACATATCTAATCACAAGTGCCACGTAGCTCCTTAAAATGAAGGTTGAAAGAAACTTGAACTAGATTCCATTTTATCACAAGCCTGGAATGCTAAAAATGCTGTGGCAAAGCCACCAATTCATTCATCTGAGTGAAAAAGCCTATAAAATCACAGGCATCTTTGGTCACATCCTTAAATTTCACTCTTCTACCAATTCCACAAAAGTTGTATCGACACTATCTTTTGTGCTAGAAGCAAAGTTAATTGTCTTCTGCAGGGTACTTAAAGAAAATGAAATGGGCAATCTAAGGTTATTTTATGACGTTCAAAGAGAATAAAATGAGCTTGTTCCACAAATAGCCTTCATGATGAATTCTGGGAAGTCACGAGGGGACAGCGATGGTAGCACATGTCTACCACAGATGACATTGTACATTAGATTGGCCACAGGGAATAGTTACCCTGGGGATGGATTATCACAACACACGCCAAGTTAGGACAATAATAATACCAATAATTGGTGTCTTTTTATGATTTTACATAGTATTTTACATTTTTCAGTGACTTCTGATGACTTATCATCTGCTTGTTGTGCTTACTGCCATAGCTCAGGAACTCCCAATCCCTCACCAGAAAGACTCCTAACTAGTGTCTCACCTATTCCAGCCCATTCTCCCTGTCAGCAGTGTTCTCCTGACAGTGCATCTTGGGGCCTGTCGCTTTTGTTACCTACTTCCTGTTTCTCACCTCCTACTTATCTTTTCATATTTACTCCTTACCCTAGCCACACAAAGCCTCGTGCCATTCCCCAAAATACTGTTTGGTTCTAAACTCTATTCCTTGACCATACACCATTCCTTTGCTATCCTTCCCAAGTGTCCTCAATTTCCCTTTGCCTGACTGGCAAGTTCTCACAAGGCCTTCGAGACCAAGCCAAAACTTCACCTCATCTGTGGAAGACTTTCCAGGAAACCCCATGGTTGGCCTTGCTTGCTTTTAAGCTATACTATCCTTTATATATACTGTTATTGTCATCTTATCATCACTGTCTATTTCCAAATCTAGATTCTTCTCCCTCCATCATCATCCCTAAATAGAAAGTGAGCACCTCCCAGTCAGTTACCCTGTCATGGTCATTTAGTATCCCCAGAGTCCTGCAGGTGCTCAATTCAAGGAACTGATTAATTCAATTGATGAATGATGGAAAGGGTTGTTGGTCCTGTCTGAGGTAGAGAAAAGGGAATAACACAAAATAGGAACTCAATGCTCTTTCACCTAGATCAAAGGTGAGATCTATTTTAACCTGAGCGAATTCTGGAAAAATAAAAATGGTTACTGGTTGTATTTAAAAAAATGTATAAGATGAAAATATGTTATCAAATGACAGAAATTCAATGTGGAAAATAGGCACTGAACTGTCAATATCTGTGCAGATTTGAGAGGCAGCAACATAGAGAGGTTTTTTTTTTTTAATCTGAAAATCCATTTGGGGCAGAATTACAAAGTTGGGTGAGTGGCAGGTTGCTCTTCATCAACCAGGATCATTTATTCTTGGCATCTGGATTATGGAGGACCCTAGGACCACATGGTTCTTATTCCTCAGGAAGACTTTTCTTCCAAGGCTGACTTCCCCCCCCCCATCTTTTCTCTGCTAAGGTATCTCTTAAGCTTAAGTGGATTCTTCTCCATCCTCACATGTCCTTGCCTTTGTGAGCCAGGCACTAGAGTTAATACTTAGCAAGGCCAAAAATAAAAAATAAAAAAAACAAACCCTCTTTAGCAGCCTCACATAAATAATACCCTAGGGGAAATACCTGGAACCATGAATAGTTGTTTATAAACTATGATTCACAGGGTCTCATGGGGTTATACAGCAATTTGGGAGACTGGTTGGATGGGGCATGTTTTGACTCTTCCATCACCTACAGGCCTTGAGCATTTCTGGAGTCTTTTCATGCTACTAGACCACATAAACACTCAATTTATGTCTACACGACATCAAAATAGCTATCTAATTTGAACCAATCAATTATTTTTAAAGCATATCCATCTGGGATGGAAGAACTGGTGGTTTGTCTCATGTAAAAGATAAAAACAAGCATATATTTAAATATGCATTTTAAATTTTCCATGTGATTGTATTAGAGTTAAAAAAATACTATCACAATATGATTCAAATGATTACTTCTCTATACCTGTGAGATTACCGTGTCAGAGGGGAAGGATGGGTATTTCTCGAGAATATTCCAAGTGTTTTATAATTGCATTTAACCCCTCAGCACCACTATGAGGTAGGTATTGCACTGCCCCATTTTATGGATGATGAAATCGTGGTTCAGAGAGGTTAGGTAACTTTCCTGAGGTCACATGAATAGCACATGATTGAGCTGGAGTTTGAAGTCAGGTCTGTGTGTCTACAAAGCCAGTGCTCTGTCCTTTATATCACACCTCTGCCAGAGGCCTCCAGAATTATAAGGAACCCAAGAGATGAGCCAGAACAATGCAATGGGGGCTTACTCTATAACTGCATATAAGCCAAACCATGTCAGGCTGTTGAGGGTGGATTGTTAGTGCCACACAACTCCAGGAAAGGAAATGCTTCATCTGTTTAGAAACTCCTACAGAACAGCCCTTACCAGAGCACAGCATTGAGCAAAATCTTGACTTCATAAATACAACAAGCAGTTATCACCCTGAGAAAAGACAAATTCCTCCATGTTTGGATATAATTATGTCACCTCTTGAATATAATTTTAGGTAGTTAAATAATTTGATTTTTTACTGTTTTAATCAAAGCTATACATGCACACAGTTCAAAGAATGCAAATTAGGGGTGTCTGGGTGGCTCAGTTGGTTGAGCATCCAACTCTTTGATTTTGGTTCCGGTCATGATCTCATGGCCCTGGGTGCTGGGATCCAGCCCTGCCTCCTGCTTCTTGCTCAGTCTGCTTGAGGACTCTCTTCCTCTCCCTCCCCCCTCTGCCCGTTCCCCCACTCGTGTTTTCCCTCTCCCTCTCTCAAATAAATAAATCTTAAAAAAAAAAAAGAATGCCATTAAATGGTCTGTTGTGAAAAATATCACTCCTTCATACCTCCCCCAGCACCTTTCTCCCCACTCCAAAGGCAACCATTTTCAACATTTTTACCTATTCGTTTGGTTTGATTAATTGGTTGAATGATGGTTTTAGTGTTAACTCCCACAATTCTAAGTATACTACATTAGTTTATATTGTTAATTGGATTAACATGACTCCTCACTGTGGATGACAGGGACACAGCTTCCTTTCAGCTTCCTCTCCCTCACCATCGGGCACAGATCCCCTTCATCCTCTTCATGCACTCAGTATCGTTAGATCACAATTTTGGTTCAATTAGTACTTAGCGTTCATATTATAGTAAGTATGTAAATGTTATTTATAGCTCATCTCTGTCATACCATATTTCTCCTATTCTTTTTGGCTTAGACTTTTGTCTCCCTGAGGTTACTTTCTATTTGTTTGATCAAGTATTTTATGTATTATCACTAATTTAACTCCAAACTCTCCAACAATTATTTAACCTTTTTCTTATTATGTTCAAACACAACAGGATTCTTTTAATTTCATCTTCTTAAAGAAGTCTCTCCTTGAGCCTTGTAAGGTGCATTGACCAGATGGATCGCCCTGGACACCAGGGACACACTTGTCACCCAGGCTTCCCCTTCCCTGTCTCCTGGGGCCTCATTGGCCTGTCTCATCCTGTCTCCATTGCCTTCCTCTGTCTTGCTTCATTCTCTCATTTTGGTCTAGTATGCCCTAAAGTAGCTTCTGAGCATGAGTCTATGAGAGGTAAAAATTTTTGAGACCTTACGTGACTGAAATTTGACTTATTTTCTATGTTTTCATGTTCCCAAATCTCCAACCATCAATTTTTTTATATCCTCTGAATCTCATATGATTTGTTATAAATCTCTTAAACAGGTAGACCCACAACTGGCCAGAGTATTCTAGCAATAGTCTGAAGAATGCAATACAAGAATTACTTTGTGATTACCAAATTTGGAACTCTAAATTCCTTTCTGCCACAGTCGCATATTACAGTTATTGTACATTTGTCTTTCCTGCCTACATGTGTTCCTATTTAGGATTAACAACCCTCAGTTTTGCCAAGGTCATTTTGAATTCCATTCTTATATTCTAAAGTGTTAATAGCCCTGTATCTTAGCATCTGCCATAAACTGAGCTTCATAAACATCATCCAAATTACTAGTACAGCACACAAGTTCTTCTAAACTCTGACTTGCTGCCCTCTCTTTTAATGGCTAATTCAAATTATTTCAAACCTTTAAACAATTGACATTCCTGATACATGTGACATAATTGTTTCTTTATGAAGAAAAGAGCGCTTTGACGGTTGAGTTTCAAAGTCCGAGTTCTGGGGTTTCAAAGTCCGAGTTCTGGGGGATTTATCATGGTGCTTTGCAAGGGTGTTCAGCTTCTGCTTTTCAAAGGCAATCTCTTTCCTTATTTATAAAATTAGGTAGTACGTAACTCTTTTTCCAGACCGCAAGCATCCATTCTGTTAATACTAAACAGGTATAATTAAAGAGTCAGCAAGGCACAGTGAAAGAATGCTTGCTTGAAGAAGGAGAAAACTCACGCTACTAATGCCATTCTGTGATCTAATATTTGTTGGATGTACAAATAATCTAATATTTACTAATAGGCCAAATATGTATTGAGCACCTATTAAGTTCCAGGTACTGTGCTGGGCACTGGGACTAGAGTGAAAAGATAGACAAGGCCTTGTGAAACAGGACAACAGACACTGAACAAGTAATAACAAGTTGACCATTACAGTAACTTAACTTTTATGAGACTCAGCTTCCCTGTGAGTTAAAATAAAGAAAATAATAATACCACCTCATGAGTTCCAATGAGGTAATACAGTGGAAAAACTTTAATAAGTTCTCTTTTTTTTTCTGTACCAACTACAAGCATCTTCTACTAGCCTTGATTTTCCAGGGGCAGAGAGCATATCTCACTTATCTGTGTAACCTCAACAAGTAGTCAGTGCTTGTCTAGTAAGCAGGAAGTCAAGATATGTGTGCTGAGCAAGCAACAATTCCAAAAGAAGATGAGTCTATATTTTCACACGTGTAAAAGTCTTTTCATTTTTCTCACCAAGATTATCCAGCCATTCATGAGCAAATGAACCTCATGCAGTAGAAAAACATAAAGTCATACTATAGTAAGATGCTTCCACTTAGCACGCATTCATCATTAAGGTATGGATGTTTGAATAACTGAAATAGTATGACATTTAAGTTTTCATCTATCCCATTTCATATAACAAGCAATTGTCCCTAAAGCAATTTCTGAGGGCAGAGTATAATTTTTGGAGTGTTTGACAAAAATTATTTGAGATTTGGAAAGCACCTAAATAATAGTACACCCAAAACAAGTCAATTACTTTGAATTTCAAAATGAGATGTCCAAAAAAAAAAAAGGAATTAACTCCCAGCAAAATTTCAGCCTACAGTTTTAAAATTTTCTAACAATGCTAAAATACATCCAAATAAGTGTATGAAAATATCAACTGACCTGCTTCCTGGCAAGTCTCTAGGATAAATGGACTTTAAGTCTTTGGACACTAAAATTTGTATAGCAGACAGAGAGTTTTGCCATGTTTTGGTTTTATTCCCCCCCAGAGGGCCTAAGGAATAGCTGTGATTTCTGTTCTTATGATACCACAGAGTGGAAGGGCTGGAAGGGGGTCTAGGAATTGTGCACTTCAGCCTCCTTATTTTTCAGGGGAGGGAAAACAGAGGCCCACAGAGGTGAGATGATTTGCCAGTTCCAGAGCTGGGATAAGAACCAACGTCTCCTCTTCTCTGGGACAGGAAGCAGTAGCAGCCTGCTGAAAACATTGCCTGGTATCCCGGGAATTTGCTTGTCTGCGTGTGGAGATAGTCTGACCTTGGAGAGTCTAATTCCAAGACAGTTACACATACATTCCAGCTAAAGATGCATCTTCATTTTAATAGAATGGCAGACCAACACCTCCAGTTGTTTGTTTTTAAGAATAGAAAAATATAAGTCTTTGTATCAAATTATAAAAGCTCTACTACCTCTTAATATAAGTAAGTAGAAAGTCCTCCAGAGAGCCTTACCCGACCACAGCAGTGGTTCCCAACACAACTGCCTAATTAACTGCACTAGTCCATTGTTTCTTTCACATGGCAAGCAACTACCTCCTGCCCATTTCCTTCCCACTCAAGAACTTCACTATCAGCTCTTCTCCTCAAATTCACAACAGGTTCAACCCTTTTCTCTTGGCCTCTCCTCCCACCATCATGAGATCGCAAAAACAAGACAAAAACCCAGAAAGTAGTTTGTCTTCACAAGTTTGGAAACATCTAATCTGCTGGCTCATAAATTGAGGAAACATGGACCTGAAGAGCATGTGGACCCAGTTCGAATCTGGCTCTGATACTAAACTCTTGAGGAAGTCCTCAATCTCTCTGAGGCTTAATTTCCTCATCTCTTAAACTGGAGAGGCTAATGTTTACCCCATAGAGTTGCTATAGAAATTAAATGAAGACACTTTTAAATAGTTACCACACTGCCTGGCACACACTAAGAACTAATTCTTTTCTGTTCTCTCCCTGCTGCTCACTTTTTCTCCATTTTCTAGGAACCTTGTTGAATATGCATGTATTGTTATTATATAATTCTACTTTTCTATATATTTGGAATTTCCATTATAATAAATTTCAAAATAAAATAATTAAAAATGATCATTTCCTAATGTTAGTAATTTTTAATAAATACGAATAATCTTTCAATTATGCAGATTTGGGTGATAATATATTTTTAACAAACAATACTTTAGAAGCTAGAGAATGTCATTTTATGCATATTGAGATATTTCATAGAATAGCCAATGTTCCTAAGGAGGTTTTATTCTAAAATGTAGTTACATGACAAAGCTATAGCTGCTGACTACCTTAACTATCGCTTATGAAATACTATTCTGATTATGTATATATATTATAAATATTTGGAAAACATTTTTATCAAAAATATTACCTATTTCTCCTTATAGTTCATATAATTCATAATAATTATGGGATTAACAACTGCCAAATTGGGTACCTTTTCATAAAATTTTGCTTTATCATCAGCTGTCTTATGTAGCCTGAATGCTGATCAACAACTGATGAAATCATATTCAGTTTAATGCATTTAAGTAAAAGTACTGAGTTCATGGTTCAGAATGAGTATTTCTTTATATTTTGTAGAAAGTACTGTTTTCCACTTGAGGCAATATTTTGCCCTTTGTGATAGACTCTCATGCCATTTTTATTCTAAGCTACAAACATTTTAATCCATGGTTCTATATGTTTCTTGGGACTAATACGGTTAAATACTTAGGGCCAACTCACTTGGTCTCTCTAAATTTCAGTTTCACAAGTTAGGTGGATATAAATATATTTATAATAATACCTTTCTTTTAGAGGATTCATAATGTGTTGAACTGTTTTGTTATTAATTTTGAAACATTTCTTAAGCTTACTAGAAGACATCTGTTAAACTCGGCTGACCTAATGGGAACCATAGCCATGGCTGAATGACTTCGCCAAGGTCACACACACTTCGGGTTATAATTATCAAATGATATGACACATGGTCAAAGTTTGAGAACGATAAAGTACCACACAAATCCAAAGTATGACCAGAAATATGAATAGATCTGTAGTGAGTTCTTACATTTATTGATTACTATTCTTAATTCTCTTTTCTTTTGACTTTCTGGCCAAAACTAAAATAAAACTTGCCACTAAAAAATCTCATAGAGCATAGTGAGGAGTAAGAAGCAGTTGGGAAGTATACAGAACTCCTTGAAAATATGATGCCATGTTATTTTTGTGGATATTAATAGTGACCCTACCATTGAAATAGTCTCCATGATCAATTTATTTATTTTTTAAGGAATAAAACAATTAGGTTTGGCATTCTGACCAAGCTCTAACTTGGGGATTGACTTTCAATACTTCAAATCTCTCTTGCTGCATCTACTCAATTTCCTACTTGGCTGGAGAATTATTAAGAAATCTCGTAATGCATTCTAAGTACTTGCTACACGATGCCCTCTACACAGCTACAGAATACCAGCAAAACTTATGTATTAGTTTTCCTTATTCTCAGAACTGTTTCAGAGTATAATGAGCTGCTTTAAAGGGGTATGAAGGCTTCTAATGAAAGGTGGTTAGGACGTGCCAAATACCATGGTTGCTATGAAAATTATCAACCAGCTAGAAACATTAGCTATTTTATGCCCCCAAAACAAGAGTTTTAACAATGATTCATTTTTGGTTATTAGCTGATTATTCTAAGTTCTCATTATCTTGAAACTATATTGGTACCAAGAAAAAAAAATGTTTTCAAATTTGGCTTCTTTTATGTGATGGTTCCATCTCTCATGTATCAACCATAAATTCTTTGCCCCTGGGACTGCAAATAATTCAGGATGTAATGGAAAGTTAGTATCACATGGCAAGACATTTGTTCCCATTGCAGAGTGAGGCCAACTCTGAAATTCAAACCCTAATGAGAACAAGTATGTAAATGAGAGCAGCCAAACTAAACAGACGAAGAAAACAAACCCCAAGGAGTCTATAAAAGACATTTTTTTAGCCTAGGTATTCATTAACCCATAGCATTTAGACTCTCTAAATTAAAAATAGAGCCTTCCTTCCAATAGTTTGTTACTATCATGACCTATCTATAGACCTACATTTTAAAAACTATATGAGGGATGCCTGGATGGCTCAGTTGGTTAAGAGTCTGCCTTCGGCTCAGGTCAGGGTCCTGGAAGAGAGTCCCACATCAGGCTCCTTGCTCAGTGAGGAGCTTGCTTCTCCCTTTTCCTGCCACTCCCCCGGCTTGTGTGCATGCTCTCTCTCCCTCACAAATAAATAAATAAAATCTCTAAAAAGAAATAAAAATAAAAAACTATATGGGAAGAACTTTTTACCCACAGAGTAGAACTATTTATTAAATTTTCCTTTGAAAAGGAAATGTTATTTAAACTAGGTTATTACACCAAATATTGAAAACATTTCAATGTGCCCTAAATTAATATGACTAAGAATGGCTAGTGTCGGGGCACCTGGGTGGCTCAGTGGGTTAAAGCCTCTGCCTTCGGCTCAGGTCATGATCTCAGGGTCCTGGGATCGAGCCCCGCATCAGGCTCCCTGCTCAGTGGGGAGCCTGCTTCCTCCTCTCTCTCTCTCTGCCTACTTGTGATCTCTCTGTCTGTCAAATAAATAAATAAATAAAATCTTGGAAAAAAAAAAAAGAATGGCTAGTGTCAAAAGAATGTGTATTCACGATCAAAATTTCAATCTGTGCTTTCTATGAAATATTAAAGATGCTGTATTCTCAAGGACTTCCGCTTATGATCTGATGTGTAGCTTGCATAGTTTCCCAACTTTCTGCAATTATTAAAATTGATTCAATAAAAGGTTAAAAAACTTGTCTAATAATTAAAATGAATTTTTTAATTTCCTCTTAAAGATACATGTTTATAGAAGTACTTATTTTTTTATAGGGAATTTCCCACTGTGCCAATCTTCCATGATTTTTGACATACTTATTGCTTTACTTTCATAATGTTGAATGAAAATGTAGGATGTTGTTAAAATGGAAAATTCACTTATACAATATTTATTAAGAACTGAATATGTGCCAGGCTCTATTATAGACCTTAAGAATGTAAGAATGAACAAGAGGGGCACCTGGCTGGCTCAGTCAGTTAGGCATCTGACCCTTGGTTTCTGCTCGGGTCATAATCTCCAGGTGGTGGTGCTGAGCCCCACATCAAGCTCCACTCTCGGTGGGGAGTCTGCTTAAGATTCTCTTCCTCTGCCCTCCTCCCCACTCCTTACCTCTCTTTCTCTGAAATAAATAAATCTTAAAAAAAAAAAAAAAAAAAAAGAATGAACAGGACAGATGAAAGCCCTTGCCCTCCCAGGAACAAACCATTTTAGTGTTTAGCGTGGGAAGATAGACAACAAAATAAGGAAATGACAAGGTATTAAAATGTAATAAGTGTGACAGTGAAAAATAAAACAGGAAAGAGGATGGGAATGGGTGAGCCTTACAGTTTTAAATAGTGTAGTCAGGGTAGGCCTCACTGAGAAAGTAACATTTGAGCAAAGACTTGAAGGAGGTAAGGGAAGTAAACATGCAAATCTCTCAGGGAATAAGCAGAAGGTACAGGAAATGCAAAAGTCCTGAGGCAGACAGTGACCTTGGGGAATCAGGCAATAATTAAGGGTATTTGAGTGTTACCAACACTGAAGCAAAAACACTTTGTGGACCCATTTATTTGTTGATTGTTGCATGCAACACCAAGACTCCAAACTTGTCCTTTGGGAGTCTAGATTCATAAAATATTAGAACCAAAAATAGTCATCCTTTCAGTCAACCTCCTTATTTTGTAGATAAAAGAGTATGAGACCCAGAGAGGTCATGACCTGTTCTAAGACACATAGCTGCACAGAATACTACAGAGCCTACAAAGGTTTCCTAACACCCCATTTTTGCTCCATTTTGCTTCTCATATTTTCATTACATTTCTGTCTTTTATGTCTTTCTAATTTCTTTTTAAATTCCTTTTTAATTTCATAAATTAACTCTTTAAAGCGTCTTTGCATTAATTCAATCCAACTGAAAAAGCACTAATGGTTCCTAATGTTATCTTTTGATGGGATTCAAATATATACTATCCCTGAGGGGCAGTTTATTTTTAGATAGCAATTATGAAGTGTTATTTATCACATGACTAAAATCGTTGTCTCGTCTGTCATTACCCCTTAACAAAGTTACATGAGGTTTAGGTGGTGCATGGGGGTAATTTTTTTTTAGTATAAAAGTAATACATTCAGATAAAGATGTATGTGATTGTTGTAGAAAATCTGGAAAGTATTTTTAAAAATCAAGCAAAAAAGACCAACGACCTCATCACCCAGAGATATTTAAATTTTGATGTACTTCCCCCAAATTCTTTTGCTATGCATACATGTAATTTTTTTTCAAAGATGAGATACAATTTTGTTAAATGTTTTTTTAACTCAATATTCTACCATATTTGTCATTTAAAAAAAATCATCAAATGATATCAAATGTTCCTCTTTAAAATGGTTTGATCTTTTGAAAATGGAAGTCAACAACCTATAAAGTTCATTAATTGGGTGGGCTATAAAGTTTGTATAAATTAATATTTTCCTGCCCATAGCAAGGTATTATTGTAAAATAATATGATCAATAGTTGTAAGCTTCATAATTATAATTTAAGAGTTCTGGAATGACATTTAACAAAAATGCAACACGGGAACACGTGTACCCCTTTTAAAGAATTTGAACAACCTTGACATGCTACCCTTTTCTCTTTTTAGTCTTCATGCTTTATAATCATAGAAACATCAAATTCCATCAAATAAAAAGTAAAGTATTTCAAAAGTATTACATAAGATAAGCAAGGTTTCTTTTCCTTTTTGTTTGGAATTTATACCAGCCCATTCACATTTACATTGGGGCCGGTAGCACAAAACATCTAGATGTTTCTTCTCCCATGTATCACTAGCAAAACAACTTTGTGTGCTTCAGAGAAAATAATAGCCTATCGCTCTATTTCTGCTGAAGCTCTCAGACATGTTGGCCCTGCTTTGGAGTTTACGATGGTAAGAATAAATTTAACATTCATACACATAAACCTGGAATTGGGAGAAGGTAAAGGAAGGAGTAAGGAAAATGGCCAGGCCATTTGTCACCACCAGCGCACCAGAGGGTAACCTCATTAAAAAATGCTATTATAGCATTCTCTTACTAATAAAGAAATAGCCCATGAAACAGTAAAAATCATCAATTGTTCAATTGTACCTAAAAAGAAGGAAGGGAGGAAGGAAGGAAGGAAGGAAGGAAGGAAGGAAGGAAGGAAGGAAGGGAGGAAGGAGAGAGAGAGCGAGAGAGAGAGAAAGGAAGGAAGAAAGAAAGGAAGAAAAGGCAATCTACCAACAAGGAAATGCATGGCCTTGCCTCCTACCTTTTCCATAAAGGTCCCTTCTTTGTGGCTCTTTTATGACTAACAGAATGTTTCACATCGCTCCTAGATTTATCTATGTATATTTTTATCTCACTGGAAAAATGAGGTTCAGCCCTGAGCCTCCCTAAAATTAGCTCTACTTGTTAGAAGTTCTCTTTGTCAGGCGGTTCTATCACACTTATCTAATAATTACCTTTACACAAAATGTTTTCCTTTTTGTTGTTGTTCAGAGTTGGCTTTTTTTTAAGTGGGGCATTTCAAGTTCTTGAGTCATCACAATCACTGACTTTAAGTTAGTTAAGGTTTTACTGAGAAAAAGACTTCCCTCTTATAGGTACTTAATGAGTTGTGCTACAAAATTGTTAAATCTCTATATAAAAAATGACATGAAAATTGTTAAATACTTCTACCAGTTTGGTATGACACAAATAATTATAACCATATAAAAAGAACCTTATCTTTGACTATTTTTTAATAGATCTTTCTGAACATAATACACAACAAAATCTAAACTATGAGAGGTTAAGGAAACAGAGTTTTCTTTTTAAATGCAAATCAGATCATGTTATTCATCTGCTTGTAACCCTCCTGGGCTTCCTACTACATTTAAAATCAACTACAAGTTCCTTCACTTGGCCAACAAGGTCCATAAGATCTGGTGCCTGCCTGTATCTCAGATGCCTGCAGTGCCCTCCCCATAACACTCTGGTTTCCACCCCAGGGCCAGTGTCCTGTACCTGCCTCTCTTTCTTAAATCCTGAATATTGAAAAGGAGCCCACCTGCCAGATATGTAAGGTGCCATTGCCCCACCTTTCATTGTTGTTTTGTTTCTTCTTAACACATGAATCTTGGAAATTACCCCATTATTCATTTTCTTTAGCTTCTGTTCCTGTGCTGAAATATAAGACCTAGTTGAACAAACACTTTACTTTTCTTGTCTAGTTCACAACTGTTCCCCAAGTCTCGTAAAGAGGCCAGCACATAGTAGTCTTCTAAATACATGTTAGATGAATGAACAAGCAGATATTTGGAGTTGTTTGTTCAAAATATAAGCTTGACTTTACCAGAGGAATTTTTTTCTTTTATCAAAATAAAATACTGCAAATGAAATATTAATAAACAAAATTATTTTAAACACAGTAGCTAAGCTTAAAGAAACTCAGAGGAGAATATGTGGAAAATGTGAATGAATCATTATTATGTAATTTATCTTTCTTTAAAATATGCATTTTTGTGAAAGGGTTGATCTTTTTTCCTTAAAGGGTAGAACCACTGTACGGATGGAGACCTATAAAGCAAGTATGAATGAAATATTTATAAACTAAAAATCTAGAAGTAAATCAGCTACTGAATAAACACATGCAATGTGCAAAAAAGATTAGTATCAAAATCTGGAAGAAATGGGGTAAAGATGGAAAAAATATTCTAAATATTTGAAGATGGAAATATATTTGTATCTAGTCAATTTAGTTAAAAAAGAGGTAAATGTCACAACATGGGTGTCATGGTAATACTGTTATGATTATTCATTAGATATTTGATGGCCAAAACTGCAAAGGGCGTATGATTAGCATTTCATCTTGATTTTGAATTTTCCCCCTCTTTCCTTACTTCTTACTAGCCTCCTTCTTTTCCAAAGATCCCAGATTACAGATGCGGGACAGGAGTTAAAATTAATTTGCAGAGAAGCAGCTTGTTACATGACCATTTTAAGTAACACCCAAATCCCTGTGCAAACATGGATCATGGGTTGAGCTTTTAATGAATATGAATCCTGCAAAGTAGGATTTCAAGTATTCTAAAGTTAAATGCTAAAAGTGTTTTGCTTCCAATAACTAAAGAGCTAGTTATTTAGGAATTAAAATATAACTGCTAATACAAAGTAGTCAAAATTGTATTTGTGCCTTCCAATCTTTGGTTTCTATGAATTAAAATTAGCCCAATCAGCCAGGTCAGAATGACCATCAGATTATCAGTCAACACTTCGGCCATCCTTCATGTCTAAATCCAGTTTATACAAGTTTCTACATTCAACCACATTTTTTTTGAATCTCATAAGCCGATAATAGTAACATACAGAACGAACTATAACCTAGAAGTCTAGAAATTGGCAATGTCTTTCAATGCTCTTTTGTTGAGTGCTGAAGTTACAACTTAAAATTACAGGTATACTACCACTTGAAGCGATATATAATTACACTGTGCTTACACCAAATACACATATACAAGAAAAGCAGAATAGATGGTGATGATTCACCTTACCAAAGGATATCCCATTAAATGTGTTTAAATAATTAGCTTATCTATGACAGAATATGTCTCCTTCATAAAATCACATATACCTAGTAACATTTTTTAAGACTTTTATTCTATTCTATTTATTTATTTGGGAGAGAGACAGAGAGACAGAGAGACAGTGGGTGTGTGCAAGTTGTGGGGGGGAAGGGAAGAGGGAAAGAATCCTCAAGCAGACTTTTCTCTGAGGGCAGAGCTGGACTCAGGGCTCCATCCCACGACCCATGAGATCATGAACTGAGCCAAAACCAAGAGTTGGACACTTAACGAAGTGAGCCACCCGGCACCCCTATTTTATTTTTTAAAAGTAATCTCTACATCCATCGTGGGGTTCAAACTTACAACCTTGAGATCAAGAATTGCATGTTCTACCCACTAAGTCAGCAAGGTGCCCTAAGTAAATTTCTTTTTTAGTTAACAAATGACATTGAAAATATTACTGCCAATAGTATCCCATTAGTTGCCATCTTTTCTTCCAAAGACACCAAAACACTGCCATATGTGTTATCTTTTTCTTTCTACTCTCTCAGTGAGATTGATAGTTTAACATCTCATCACCACAATGCTGCTGCTTCTTAGTGATGGGAAATGGGGGGATTAATAGACTTGTCAACAGTCATAAAACAAGTTTACAACAAAACTGAAGCTTACTCTTGATCTCACGTTTTTTCCAATTAGGCAATGCAGATTTATTTAATTTTATCCCAACTGGTCACAAATAATATCTATATGTACATATATACATATATATATATTTTAAAGGTAATGTAATTACTAATAGATTTCCTATTGAAGTCACCCTACATTGCAGTATTAAGCAAGATTTCAGAACCACATAATATTTTAGATTCTAAATTAAGTGCCATAGTAGAAGAAAACAGGCTTTAATAGGACATTCTGTTTATTATTAGTTCAAAATACATCATTTTCTTCCATCAGATTGCTATATTTTGCCTGAACTTCAAAGATCTTTGGGATTCAAGGGAATCTTCACTATTAAAAAAGACAGTTTCATAGTATGCCAAACCTTAGAAGACTATCTAATAGAACTTTCCTTAAAAGTGAAAATTGTGCACACTTCATTCGCTCTCAAGTGATGAAAAGATTGTGCATCTCAATCAGATTATGTTTTCTTTCATAAAAGTATTTATGGAATCTCACTAAGCTTGGTCTTCTTTCATTGCAGTTTTTGTTGTTGTTTTGTTTTGTTTCTGTTTTTGACTTTTCAGATAATATTATACAATGGCCTCACTGCAAGGTTATTAGTAAGATATGGTTCGAGAAATGGAACCCTAGGAAAATTATAGTAATAAATCAAGTGCTACTTGTTTAGACAACTAATATTTATTTCTAGCAAATGCTTTTTGGAATCTGAAAACTAGTACTCCATTTTGTATTTTTCTAACAATTTGGTGATAAAAAGTATAGAAAGTAAATATAAGGTATTTCTAAATCCCAGAAAAAGTTGTTGGCTAGGGTACAGGCTGCCCAATTCTTAATGCACACATGGAGGGCTCAATAAATGTCACTGACTGATAGTATTAACTCTAAAGGAGTACTTCTCTTAGCTAGGTAGTGGCTTAAGTTCTTCTAAAAATGTGGTTTTCTTTTCTCTATCCCAGAGTATTTAGATAATGTACTATTTTAAATGTATTATGTACTTGTTGAAAAAAATAAAAAAGGTTTTCTTGAGTATCTACAGTTCACATTCCAGGATCTTGTGACTATGAAACAATTTACCATCTGGTACTGATATGGTTAGATAATAACCTGGTGCAATCTGGAGTATGATACTCTGAAAAGATGAAATCTTGCTATAGTAGTTGTGGTGTTTGTTTTGTTTGGTTTTGGTTTTCTTAGTCATCAGGGGAAACCATCCTTAGTTTCTAAGTTGTTGCAATTGTTTTTTTCTTTCCCCTGCATTGTTCTTCCTAAACATACCTCCCATACATGGCTTTAAAGTAAGTCTTTGAGGGAAGTACCAGATGTAGGACAGTCAAGCTGGGTGCTCTGGAGCAATAATTGAGGACTTCTACATTTCCACATGTGGTTTTTGGGTGTAAGCATAGAGCCAGGATACTTGCATTAAGACCCTCGGTCTTGAGGATGAAGGATTCCAGAGATCTTTCTGGTTCCAGTGAGTTAGTCTACCATGTTACTTATTGTCAACTTTCCACACTCACTCAGAGTGTATATACTGACTGGTACATCTGGTTCCCTATCATTTTAATTAGTTATGTAGAGGCTTTTAATCCTTTGTGGGCAAACCATGAATTACATAGGTGTATAGTCTGATGACAGTTCCATGATTTTTTTACTCTGTAAAATGCTTTCAAGCCTATTTATAACAACCAGAATTTTTATCATTTCTTCATAGCAATTTTATGGAATAAATTCTCTACATTTCTAAGAAGCAAATGTATAAAAGAAGCCAGGGCCTTTAGACTTTTGGAAAACTTACTTTCAAGAGAGCTACTGTATTCACACAGAAATCCTTAAGCATACAAATAATACATTTTAACTTTATACATCTTATTTTAGGCTAAGATGTCTTTTAACATCTTTAACTCCATTCTCACCAAAAATATAGCCCCTTACTGGTCTCGTCTAAATTATCTTTATCATTACTTTCATTTCATAATAAATCATTAATGTGTTCTTTAAGTAGAAATCTTACAGATTACTTTAGATTTTTTCCTTTGTGTGATTAAAGATTATCATAACAAGTAATCAAGAAGTTTATGTAATAAGATAATGTAATGAGACAAGCAGTCATCTGATACTTATTTTTCCAAAACTGATCACCATTTTTAACAATATGGTAAATCAATCCAAAGTTAAACTAAGCTTTCATAAGTTTATATTGGATTTAACCAGTTGATCTAATTTATTAATGGGAAATATCTCTAACAATTACCAAAATTACAGATTTAGAAATGAAACCGTCCATTAGCTATCTCTGCCACCATAGCAGCATAATGTTACACTTTGTTCCTTTACTCTCTCCCATCTTCTTAAGAAACAGGGATGTTATTATGTGGTCTTATTTCACATCCTGACCTCCTTCGCTTGGGTTTGGAGGACATGGTTTCTACTAAGGTTAAAAGCCATGTGTCGCTATGTTATTTACAACTAAGGACCTAAAATTTTTCTGTAAACTATCATTATCAAAACATCTTTTGGCATAAAAGGTATTTCTACTCTTCAAAGATTAGAGAAGTGAGTATAATGATTAACTGATTTATGTAAGTCAGAATGATAATGACTGCTAAAGCTGTGATATGAAATCTTGATCTCCCCCCTCAAGATTTCTTGGATTTTACTTAAATGATGTATTAGTGTATTAAAGTTCAAGAGCGACCTTCCCTATTTTTTTTTAACTGTTTAAGAGAATGGCCATACCATTTTCTCTCTCCAGAAAGTAGCTTAAAGATGATAAAATCTCCAGTACTTTATAGCTGCTCTCCGCACTGGGAGAGGAAAGGGTGCTTTCTGACTTGTTCTGGTTGTTCATGGCCCAATTCAAAGCATGTATCACTCCGGCTCCAACTAAGAGTTTTAGAATAAACAAAAGAAAGAACTATAACTATTTAACACAGTAGGTTCTACATTTATGGAGCCCATAAGCTGATTTCGTGCTGAAAGTAAAAACAGTCTGAAGAGTTTAAATGAACTCTTCGATGCTGAAATCACAGCAAAATTCAGGAAAATTAGGGATACGCTGGTAACCTCTAATCTTTTTTTAAACTGACCTCACCCTGGGCAAGTAACCATCTCCTGATGCCATTGTTGGAGACAGAATTTCTGGCTGAAAGATCAGTTTTCTGACTCAATCTGGCTTGCTATTCTTGGCTAATTATCCCTTTTTCTCTCAACATTTCACTCCTCTGACTACAGTGGTCAAAATTTATTTTCAGAAGACTTTTTTAAGTGATTCCTTTCCTCCATTGATCTCCCTCTTTAGCCTGACTAAATCTCCCTAACCCCCATTTCTATCGCCCTTGTGTCTGTAAGATTTTGCTAAACATTAGACACACCACATGACCTCCATCCAGTCTTCCAGCGTCTCGGAACAAAACCGACTGGCGCGGTTGCAAGCTTCTTTAGGCTTGGAATTTAAGAGTCTTCAGCTCTTCAACTCTTAAAAGACCTACAAGGTATACTTTAATTAAAAATTTTTTTAAATTAAAAAAAAACCGCTCCCTTTTTTTAACCTTTAGTCCCTCCCACCGCCTCCCCCTCCAGCAAGTCTCCAAGCGAAACAGCAGGAAACCGGAGGGGGCGGGGCGGTGACGTCACGACGCCGGTGCGTCACGGAACGGCGGCGGCTGCGGCGCTGGCGGTGGCTGCGGCAGCGGCGGCATTTTAGTCGACAGCAGCGGCGGCAGCGGGGCTGCTGCTCCTCCCAGCATCCCTGGCGCGGCCATTTCAGCCCCATCTTGGCCGAGGGGAGGGAGCTGCAGCCGCCGCTTCAGCAGTTTGAATTTCAGTTTCTCCAGGGTCTGCGAACCGAGCGCACCGAGGAGGAGCCGAGAAAGCTACCACCGCTACCTCACACAGCCGGAGCGCCGCCGCTCGCCGGCCAATTAGCCGGCCGCCGCCACCACCACCGCCGCCGCCCCTCACTCTTCTCAGGAGCCGCGAAGGGAGGCCGAGACCGCCGCCGCCGCCGCCGCCGCCCGCGGGGTGGCTCCCCCTGTAAGGGGAGGACCGTGCCGGCTTTCCCCTCCCCCGGAGCGGGTTTCCGCCAGACAGTCGACATGTCCCTGGGGCTGAGCTCCGGCTAAAGCCGGGGAGGGGGCCGCCCGCCCGCGCCGAAGCTCCGCCGCCCGCCCGCGGACCTTCAGCCAGCCCCAGCCCGCCGCTCCTGGCTGAATCAGGAATCCCCGGCTCCAGACTCGCCACTCCTTCCTCTTCTTCCCTCAGCGTCCGAGAGCCCAGAGCTGACGCCGGCACCGGCCTGAGGAGCCCGAGCGGGGCAGCACCGCCCCTCACGCCGCCGCCGCCTCCTCCCCTTCGCCCTCCCACTCCCACCCCCAGCCAGGGCCTGCTGACCGCGCCGAGCGCCGAGCTGGACTGACCACGGAGGCCCCGGAGACGGGAGGAGGAAGCAGGCGGCCCGCCCCTGGGATCGCGCTCGCGCCGCCGCTGAGGGGATTGAATTGAGGCGCCGCGGCTGCGGGAGGCGAAAAGGAAGGAGGAGCCGCCGCGCGAGTGCGACGGGGGCAGAGCCGTAGAGATCGACTCAGAAGGAAGCGGGGAGGAGGATGTCTCATAGAGCGGCCAGCGTCCGGATCAGCCAGTGACTTAACAGCGGTGGGCCTCAGACCCCAGCGCGGACTCGGACTTTGTCTTTGGGGGCCCGTGCTCTGCCCTTCCTGGTTTCCGGCAAGATCGCAGAGGAGCCGGAGAGCCTCTCTGCCCTCCAGCCTTCCTCACCATGTCCAAGATGCCGGCCAAGAAGAAGAGCTGCTTCCAGATCACTAGTGTCACCACAGCCCAGGTAGCCACTAGCATCACCGAGGACACCGAGAGCCTGGACGACCCGGACGAGTCACGTACAGAGGACGTCTCCTCCGAGATATTCGACGTTTCTCGGGCCACGGATTATGGCCCTGAGGAGGTCTGCGAGCGCAGCTCCTCCGAAGAGACGCTCAACAATGTTGGGGATGCGGAGACTCCCGGGACCGTCTCCCCAAACCTCCTTCTGGACGGGCAGCTGGCGGCCGCGGCGGCTGCTCCCGTCAACGGAGGAGGAGTCGTTTCGGCCCGGAGCGTGGCTGGGGCGCTGGCCGGTACCCTGGCGGCGGCCGCCCCTTCGGCCCCCTGCGGCCCGCCGGTCGCGGGCTCGTCTGCCGGGCCAGGGACCGCTGCCGCATCACAGCCCCCCACCGCTTGTAGTTCCCGTTTTCGCGTGATCAAGCTGGACCACGGGAGCGGGGAGCCCTACCGCCGCGGCCGATGGACGTGTATGGAATACTATGAGCGGGATTCAGACAGCAGCGTCCTGACCAGATCCGGGGATTGCATTAGGCACAGCAATACTTTTGACCAGACTGCGGAACGGGACAGCGGCCTGGGCGCCACCGGAGGGTCGGTGGTGGTGGTGGTGGCCTCCATGCAGGGGGCGCATGGGCCCGACTCGGGAACTGACAGTTCCTTGACTGCTGTGTCACAGCTACCCCCGTCGGAGAAAATGAGCCAGCCCGCCCCGGCCCAGCCGCAGAGTTTTGGCGTTGGGCAGCCACAGCCACAGCCACCGCCGCCCGTAGGTGGGGCTGTGGTTCAAAGCGCGGCCCCAGTGCCGCCGTTCCCGGGAGCCGCGGCCGGGCCGCAGCAAATGATGGCAGCCCCGCCGCCAAGCCAGCCCCAGGGAACCGGCCCCGGCGTCCTCCCGCAGGGGCCCAACGGACAGGGGCTGCCGCTGACGAATGTAACCCTGACGCAGCCTGGCGTGGCCCTGCCGCAGCAGCCGGGCCCGGCCGTCGGCGCTCCTGCGGCGCAGCAGCCCCAGCCGTTCGCGTACCCCCAGCCTCAGCTACAGCCCGGGCATTTGCTGCCAGTCCAACCCGCAGGTCAGAGTGAGTACCTACAGCAGCACGTGGCCGGCCTGCAGCCGCCCAGCCCCGCGCAGCCCTCGTCCGCCGGCGCCGGAGCGAGCCTCGCCGCGGCTGCCAGCCTTCCAGTGGGCACCGGCCAGAATGCCTCGGTGGGTGCGCAGATGATGGGCGTGTCTTCCTTGCCCAGTGAAGCTGTGGCCCCGGGGCCGGGACCCGCGCCAGGCGGACAAGCCGCGCCTGGTCAGCCGGCCGGAGTGCCCCTGGCTGCTGTGGGATGCGCCGTGCCGCCCGGCCTGGTTCCCCCTGGGACGGGGCAGCCCCAGTCCGTGCCTCCGCCGCAAATGGGTGGCAGTGGTGCGCCGTCAGCAGTGCCTGGCGGCCCCCACGCCGTGCTGCCCGGAGTTCCAAACGTGCCTGCAGCCGTGCCCGCTCCAAGCGTGCCTAGTGTGTCTACCACCTCTGTTACTATGCCAAATGTACCCGCGCCTCTGGTCCAGTCGCAGCAGCTGAGCAGCCATACGCCAGTCAGGAGCGGCAGCATAATCCAGCATGTTGGGCTGCCCTTAGCGCAAGGCACACCCAGTGCACCAACAAGTCTACCACAGTCTGACCTAAGCCAGTTTCAGACTCAGACCCCACCTTTAGTCGGGCACGTTGACGATACTAGAAGAAAATCAGAACCCCTACCTCAACCACCACTTTCTCTCATTGCTGAAAATAAGCCTGTTGTGAAGCCTCCTGTTGCAGATGCCCTGGCAAACCCCCTTCAGTTAACACCTATGAACAGTCTCGCCACCTCTGTATTCAGCATAGCTATTCCTGTTGATGGTGATGAAGACAGGTATGGAAATCTTACTTGAAATATTTGATAGGAATGCTTGGCTAAACATTGTAGTTTAGAATGCAACTTAAGAGTTCTTTTTTCACTTTGGGTCCCTTAGCGTTTTTAAGTATAAAAATTACTTTGTGTTTAGTAAGAATGATTTGTCAGTTCTTGAAAAGTCATAGTTTTAGATTGCTAATGTGAAGGTGTAATGAGAGAATTGGTCTTGTCACATTCATTTAAAAGCACGGAACTGGGTAAGGACACAACATTTATTCATTCAGAAAGGTGGATTTAAGCTTAATTCTCTTGATTTACAGGTGGCAACTAGTAGATTATGCCCCATAGGACTGTCCTTTTCTTGGGTAACAACAACACTTGAACACTTAAGAGTTTTGTCAGTGTGAGTTTGGAAACTAAGACATAAAGTTAGAAGTTTCCCATTCTGGAAAACCAGAGGTCCTCTAGGAGGGAAAATCCATGTAAGTAAGGAATCTCCTCCAGTGTATCTGCAAAGGCTGGAGAGAGAATGGTGAAATATCAGGTCTGGCTTTGAAGATCATATCGTCCTCCAGCCTTTTAAATACAAGAACATAGAAGGTCAGGAGGCTTCCCAGTGACTTTGTTAAGATCCCTTTTTTTTTTTTTTTAAGTAAGAAGTGTATTGGAAAGATGTTATCTTCCATCAGTTGTTTTTTTAACTACAGAAAGGGAGGTACGAAATGAGACTCTGACAGTAAAAGCTATAGTTGTTGAAATTAGAGTAATTTTATAGTAAAACTGTTACCCGTTGTCAACAATTGGCTCCCTCTATTTAAGGGATGCTTTTTTTTAATGGTTTAAGTGAAAATTGGTGTATTGCCATACCAATTCTACAACAGTTGTTGTTTGGTTATGGTTCAGTGAGGATTTTAAGTGGTTTTCAGGAAATGTCACAGGAAAATTTGACATATATTGCAAATTTTTAAAAACTGACTTGTTATAAAGCTTTAAAATTACATTTAAAAATTGCAGAGTAAGTTTCAGGTACTTTACAGTTAGGCATTTATTTGCTGGGGGTTTTGTTTTGAGCGAGGTTAATTTTAGATTTGTTTAAAGATATTTTTATGGATTTCTAGAGTAATTGGTATGTAGAACAATGAGATCTGTTAAAGCTTTTTCTTCTGTTTCTTCTGAGTTCCTTCACATTCTTTTCATTTTTAATTAGCCTTGTATTTTTGTTATATACTTCTGTTGGTTTGAAAAATGCTCACTGAAATCAATCTTCTCTGCTTTTTGTAATTCAAAGTTCATCTTTTTTTGTAGGTCACTTGCTTGTTGGGAGTCTTTCTTCCATTTGAGAACTCTTAGAGAATACCACGTGTCCATAAGTGAGCTCAGCTAGCTAGTCATTGAGAAATTTTATATGGATGGGACTACCAAGTAAAGAAACTGATTCCACAAGCCGTACAGAAAAATCCCTCTTTACATCTCCCAAATTTCACTTTTCACACATAGGGACACACCTGAAGTGCAGATTGAATTTATTTGTTCACCTTTTGTAAGAGGCAATAGGTATCTTCCCTTTTCTAGCTGCCAGAAGCCAATTTTTTCTAATGGGTTGGTAAATAACCATTTGCTTGCCTCTGTACCTGTTGTACATTGCCTCGCTATCTCAAGAAATGATGAGTGGTTTCCCAAACCACACCCCCTTCCTTGTAAACACATGCACATCTATGAATGAAGAATGTATTTTTCTCTTCTCTTCATACCTCTCTCAATTTACAGCATATGCAGTTAAATTTCCCAGAACTTTAATCTGATGGTGTGGCATGAAGCAGAGAGATCTGTTGACAAATGGAAACCCTGGAATGTATTCTTTAGGGTATGACCTCAAAGATGCAATTATTTATCCTCTTTATTAAAAGGGTTAATAATTTTAAGAATTTATTTCGGAGGGTGAATGAGCTACAGATACTACTGTATCTGTTCTTATCAATTGGCAACAGATAATCCAGTGCAGGGGTTTTGATGTGTATGCAGTCCTATGTTAAAGATGGTATTTCCCTTCCCCACCCAGTCTTTTAAAATCTGCATTGCTTACCAATGTTGCATTTCTAATTTTTGTTATAGTCTTTCATTGGGTTTTATTTTAACATGCTAGTTTTCAAGATGTAATCTTACACATTTGACTGTTTTGTCACTGGACCAACACACCTGGTGAAGGAATAAATCCATTAAGTAGAAATCATTTTTTGTTTTGTTTTTGTTTTTAATTAAAGTCTTTGCGAAGGAGGGTATTTTAAATTGTATGCATGAAAGTAAGTAACACAGATTTTCTAGGCATATGTTTAAATTACTGAGATGACTATTTTTGAGGAAACCGTACCAAAAAAATCATGATTTTAATATGGTGATTTGGGGTTGCCTTCTTAAAATCTGCATACAATTTTAGTTGCAGCCATTCAAATGCAAAATAAAACATTGGAGTGAGAGGTTTTGAGTATGACTTTAACTTTGTGAATAGGCTGACAAATTTCAGATCCTAAAAATTTGTAAACAGTTTGCTTTTTTTTTTTAAGTTAATATGTTAGTAAACATAGTTGTTTGAGAAAAGGGAGGAAAATGGAAGATTAACAAAAATTGAGGTTGTTTAGTCTGATATATTGAAAACTCTATCTTGTGATTTTGGGCTTCATTACCTTTTACAAAGCTTCATTTTAGGACTTATTTTTAAAAAGAGGACTTAATACATTTTAATAATGTACCTTTAAAAGGGCTGACGTATAGAAAGCAAGAAGATGTTTTAAAGTTCAGTTAACACTGCCTATTGACTATGTTATCAATTGCCATAAAACATATATTCTAGCCTTTCTCATTGGAAAGGCTTACAGTCAGTTGTTGATTCTTCAGATTGGTTTTGTGTAAACTGGAGAATATAACAATGGTTGGAAATATAGTTCATAAAAAGCCGCCTTTACAGTGAAAGTTACAAAATTTGTTTAAATTATCGACAAACTTAACAGACTCCTTTTTGGTAAATGGGGAGAGGTGCAAAATATTACTGGCCCTTTTGGAAAGGGAACACAGTACAGATCATTTTCCACAGATAGCTGACCAATGTGAACTCTGTAGGCCACATTCCAGGAACTGTTATGAATGGCTGCAATTGTGAACTGTCAGCTACAACCAAAAGATTGTTGAAAACCTGATTGTAAGGATCCCTTAGTAGCAGATATCTTTATATCTTGTTAATGGTTTTATTTGTGTAGTTTGCTAATGTCTACCAATTAAGTACTATAAATTGTGAATGTTAAGTGGTGTATCCTGGTATGTGCTATAAATACACAAATTTTGTTCGTACAACTGTATGTGTATCTCAAATACACATACTTGTGCAGTTTTTTTTTAACTTGACAGTTAAGTGAGATTATGTGAATGTGTATAAAGAGACAGAACTGTCACTCTTACCTTTATTGTAAAATCTATAGATATTTATTAGAGCTCTAAAAGTATCACTGCATTTAGTCTTTACAAATGAAAGCTCCTTAGTTGAATCTGTTTTTCTTGGGAGCTTATGTTTCTTTTTATCAATACTGAATTGTGGAGGTAATTTTGCCCTTCCAGCTTTACAGTTGATGTTTAAATCACACACTATGTAATTATCTTACATACTCTTACCAAGGATTTTGTAATCAAAGTATGAAATCCTGTGTATGAGTGACATTATTATTTATTATAAAAACTGATAATTGATGGATTCATCAGAGTGCCATGCTGATTACTAAAATATACTTTAGTCATAAACATGGCTCTAAGTAAAGGAAATTATCATAAATTTCAGGAAAGGTTAATGGTTCAAAAGTGTATCAGCAGGCAGTATGGCGCTTTTTTTTTTAGTTAACAGTGACATATATTCAAAATCATGTATGAATTAAATTCTATAGGCTGAACATTGGATAACCTTTAGTAAACACAAGGGCTTATATGTGTGTGGGTAAGACACACACTAACTATGTTAGTAAGACTATTTTTTCCTTGTATGGGAAGTACGGTATCTTGAACTAAATTGCTTTTGTGAGAAGTCATTTTTTTTTTATAATACTGATACTGTGGTATATGTGTTTTCTGCTTCCTGAGAATGAGGGTAATATTAATCTGTTCTTGGAGAATTCTGATAGCACTAATTTGGAAATAGTAAAATGTGACACTGGATTTATGTATCTGGTACTTGATAATAGTCTTTCTGTGCACCAGGGAGATTAGAAGTAGTCACACACTTTAGTGTTCTATTAACAAAGACCACCCCCAACAATCAGATGGTAAAGAAACCAAAATTAGTCTCTTTACTGATAGGGGAGTATAAAAAGATCTTGACTTTTCTTTCCTAAAATACCAGAAGTTGGGACAGGGGGAGGTAGAGAGTGATGGCAGATAACCAAGACAGGAAAACATAGAGTGAAATGACATGAAATATGGTCTCAGAAGGAATAGGAATACTTGTTACTAGTAAAGAAAAGGCATCTAATTCCTTTTTTAAATAATTGTTTTAAACCAGTATGTATTTCCTTTTTGAACAGATCCTGTTTATTTCTTAATTGCATTAGTGTTTAAATACTCTTTAAGTATGAGGAAGAGAGGGTTTATAAAAACAGATTTGTATGGTTAAATGTAGCCCAAATGATGATGTTCCCTAAGTAATTTCTTATTAACGGGAAGAGCAGATTTTTTAATTAAAAAAAAAAAACCTTAATAGTGGACAGTATTTAAGGGGTATATGCAGCAAAATTCCTGAATTGGAATAAATCACTTAAGTTCTTTATACTAAACCAAGTGGACTTGTGATTTGAAGCTGCTCTTTTATATGGTATAATAAAATTACGGTATCCACAAAGAATGTGCATACCTGAATCATTGGTATAATTTGTGTTTTTCCCCACAGCAATCTTTGAACATACCAAATTACTCAATATTGGCTACATTCTTAATCTGGCATGGTTTAGAGCAAAAAACCCTCCATAAAGATTTAAGAACAGTAACCAGTTCATACCCTTCCTGTATATCATTACATGACTTTCTTAATATATCTTAACATATACATTTCAAATTTGGCTGGTAATAGTAAAGATATATCATCTGCTTTTATCTCTAAAAAGTATATTCATATTGTGCTTTTAAAAATCAGGTTTAAATTTAATCCATGCTTCTCTGGATTGCTTATCTCTCAAATTTAAAGCCCAGAATTAGATTTCAGTATTTAGTTTTATTTCTTTGTACCCAACTAACATTCGTTAAAAAGAATGAACTCTCATTAAATTATACATTTATATGTGATGGTTATGTGAAAATTCTGCAGACCATTGAGTGGTAATTTTAATAGTGTTCACCTAGGACATGGACTATTATTAGTATGTGCCTTGCTAATTGGAGGAAGCAAGACAAATAAGTGAAGTCTGAATGTTAAATTACTTAGAGTCTCCTTTCCCCATAAACTTTCACTAAAATTTGATGAAAGAATATTAAATATAGAAGAGGAATTAATGGGTTAGTTATTGTAAATAATGCTGGTGTATGTTAAATGTTGGCAATTCCTCTTCATTATTAAACAAGAAAATTGTTTAATCTGTGAATGAAAGATACCCAAAGCAGTTTAAAACCAACTAGTTTCTAAAGGAGAATTAGAATTAAGTTTTACTAAATAGTTTCGTAAGTTAATCCGAAACCCATCCTTGCTTCATATTTGGTCTACCTAACCTTTGAAAACAAAACAAAAACAAAAAAGGAAAGGGGGACTCTTGGTCAAATAAAATCAGTAGTGTGCTTAATTATGTATTAGCACGTCATATGAATGACCATTACAGACAGTGGAGTTAGACATGCCTGAGCTGAAATCCCGACTGTGCTGCATACCTGAGGGATTTGACCTTCAGGTGGTTATTTAGTCTTATAAGCCCCTTATTTCCCCATATGAAAAATGGGGATAATACCTGTGTTGCAGAGTTCGAGAGGATTAAATGAGGTGTGCAGATAGTTCGTAAACAATCCATGTATAATATATTATGTATGGCAAGCATACATTACAGAAATGCATTTCATTGTCCACAAACTGTTTTCCCAGATCGCACCTTAACATTTTATAAATCATACCAAGAGTCTTCAGTTTTGATCTGAAAGTGTAATTAATTACATGGTGTGTGGATGTGATAAGAGAAAGGGAGACATTGTTTTAGGGCAGCAAAGTCATGATGTTGTAAAACCTACAGCAGTTAGGTTCTAATCCTGGCTTTTCTACCACTTAGTTTCTTTAGTTAAGTCTTTTGACTTATCTCAGTTTTCCTTAATTGGTAAAGTTAGAATTTGAGACTTGGTCAGATTTTAAGATTTCCTGTGTATGACTCGATAACACTTAGACATGTTTCATAAGATAGCTGCTAACTTAAACCTTCCTGCCACCAGACTATCATGTGACCCAAAAAACAAAAACAAAACGGAAGCTTGCAGATACTCATCAAGTAGGTTGAATACCCAAGAAAACATTTAAAGTGACAGTATGTCAGTCATTCAACTTTTTTTCTGTTCTCCGAATAGTAAGTACTGGGTTACAGAAAAAAAGACTATCCTGCCCTCCCAAGATCTCAGATTATATGAAAATAATTATCAAATATATGCTTTCATATACATCATAGGCTGTGATGGAATAAAATACAAGGTACTATTGGAACAGTTTAGGACATAAAGTCAGATTTGGTATGAGGAGGAAATAGACTGATTCTGTTTAAAATTAAGTTATTATCTGCATAGGTAATATGTTCATACAGTTCTAAATATACAAGAGTATAAACTGAAAGCCTCTCTGCACTTCTGTCCTCCAGCCACCCAGTTTCTGTCCTCAGCATCAACCCATTATTGTGCATTCTTCTGAAGCTAACTCTTGGACTGAATCTTGAAAGGGTGACTTAGGTTAGGTCACTGTTAAGAGAAAGGGATGATTTTCTGAGTAGAGGAGGATCGCAGTTTGTGTAACAGTCTGGAAGAATGAGATGTGAGATTTGGGAAATGATGTGATTAATCTGACAGAAACCAGAGTGAAGGGCTTAAATGTCATGATGAGAAATTGAGATTTTTTTTATCAGAAGTTTATGATTGCTGTTAAAGGTGTTTCTTGAAGCTTTTATTGTTAAAGTAGTATGTATCTTAGAACCATTTCAGTACCCTTCTCAGTGATTATTGTATTTTTAATTAAAATCTTCCGATAAAGTTGTGTAATAAGGAAATCCTGGGGGAGCTCTGAGTCCAGAAGTCAGGATTCTTATCCAATGGAATGTACTAAAATAGCTTGGTATACCCAGCTCTAAGTTTAAGTATTCTGTTTACCTCAATATTACCTTAATAATGATGAAATATTTGGTATATGTTATAAGATACTCTACTAAAGGTTGATTTTTATATAGCATGATTTGGAAACTGTAAGCCTATATTAAACACAAACCAAGCTTAATTTTGTGAGGCTTTACGTGTGCATAATCTCATTTGAGCTTTTCAGCAACTATAAGGAAGTGTCCCTCCCCTTTTTATGGATTAAGGAAACAGGCTTTGTGGGTTTGAATCACATAGTTATTAAATAACATAGCATATATTCAGACTTAGGCCTTCTGACACCAAAGCCAGTGCTCTTGGATATTTCCAGAGTTAGTTTTGTTTTATTAATTTGCTGACTATAAGATAAGAGGAAGGAAAAGCTACTGTAGCTACTGATCTGTTGTGTTGTAATCCTTTACCTGAAGGATATTTTTAATCATTTTAAATCCTTAGATAATAATATTGGAAATGGTCCTTATACCTCCGCTTACTGTGTTTCCCTGGTTTCTATTTAGAGATCACTAAAGTTGAGTTTTGACATAAGGGAAGAAATTATTTGCTGAGTTCAGGGCTCATGTACCTCATACTTTAATATTCAACAATTTTCATAGCTTAGTTTTGAGGTGTAGAATGTTTTTCCTCTCTTAACAATTACCCTACAAAGATAGTTTCTTAGCAAAGCAGGTCGATATATGTCATATTTGAATCACTCTGTGATGTACTACTTTCCTGTACTTTCCTGTACTTAGAAATTAATAGGACAGGTTATTTAGTATATAAAGTCAAGAGGAAAAGGATATATTTTGTTAATTGGTTTTGAGAAATGTCCACAAATGACAAAAAAGCCTTTTCATTTAGGTGGCTGAAATTCAGAATAAACCACACCTCAGTCTCCCTAAGAAGTGCTTTGTTGGCTTTATATTTAGATTAACAGTTAACATTGACATCAAATATGTTATTAGTAAACTGGTTTCAAATTTTATTTCTTGGGCAGAAGAGAATTTTAATTTAGCATTTCTTTCTAATAAATTTTTAATGACATCATTTGCAACTTGGTGCCTTCAGATTACTATATAACCTTTAAATGATCTCTATTATAAACTGTCTTTTCCTTGGGCTGTTAATTCCCTCAATTTTATGTCATTCCAAAACAGGAGTCTTTGATGATCAAGCCCTTCAATATTTACAAATGGCTCTTTTGAAGTTCTTGATCAGCTAGGTTTTATAGACTTCTTTAATCTATGCCTGTTAATCAATATTTTGAGATTAATTGTTGCTATTTGCTAAAAATCCCTCAAGTTTATGGAAGACATCCCTGCTGAAGTATTCAAGAAACCAAAAATGTCACATTTTATAAGCCTGTCTAAATGTTTATCCTTGGAATCTAGACTCTAAATTTTTCTAGACTACATAGATTGTATTACTCCATATGGCTTCTTCATTTTGAATGTATGTAGTGATTTGCTGCCAGCTTTTGCAACCTAAGTGTATTTGTTCTGACATGTTCTGAAGACTTTAGGTCCATTTATAGTATTTTATTTCATAGGTTCCTTTTTTGCCCCAAGATATACAACTAACTGCAGATATGTTCTTTTTTCACTTCTACATTTGACTTATGAGAAACATTTCATTTTTAGAGTCTGTGCTGTAAAAATGCTGGAATCTCATAACTTTAAGTCATATGATTTCATTTAAAACCAATTTATTTGGCATGTGAATTTGATTCAGATTAAATATATATGTATGTATTTTTCCAAAGTCAGGGGATCTGAAGTTTTTTTTTAAAGAATGTCATCCTTATAAATATGTTATAAATACTTTTTAATGAATTTTAAATTCCAGACTTGCAGAATAACCTCCAGGTTTACTTTTTGTTGTTCTCTCATATTTGCTACTTTCCTCCTTGAGTCAGTCTGTTTTAAATCCAGACAGACCTGTTTGAATAGCAAACTTGTCCCCATATGGTCCTGAGTAAGTGTGGTTTAAAAAAAAAAAAAAAAAAGCCAATCAAGTCTTCAATTGGTTTAGTTGACTTTCATTTAAAGTGGGAGACTGATTTCCAAGTACAGTGAAAAAAAGCCCCTGCCAAATATATCTTGAGAGGATATAAGCTGTTAAATAAATAGTAGTTAGCAGCCTCTAAATCCTTGATATTAGCAGGTCTAATCGATATATTTGATTACCTTGGACCTAGTCTAGAGAAAAATAAGTTTAAAGCATAGAAAGGAGTTAAAAAGTAGGTAGAGCAGACAGAGAAGTACATATACTAAAGATGCCAATTAATCAAGTAGTTGCTTTGGTGACACTCTGGCATCTCATGTCTGTCTGCCTTTCCCGATTTTGGATCATCTAAGAGGTACCCTAGTGGTTAAAATTAAAAATGCCTTTTAAAAAATGTATTTTTAAAAAATTCAGTAGGTATTAAGACAGTGAGTCTTAATCTGAATTTTGAAATCATGGAATTCTGTTGAGTATTTGTTTTGCTTGTTGATCATTGATATTTGAACTTCATTTTGATGATAAAATTATAGCTAGTATTTATTGACCATCGACTATATATACAAAGAGCTTTATATATAGTTTCAGTTCCTTAACCACTCTGCAAGGCTAGATTATAATATCACCATTTAACTGATAAAGAGACAGACCTAGAGAGGTTAAAATTGAACTGCAGTGTATGTTTAGCATAGTGATTTAAGAGCATAAACTCTAGGACCAGATTTTTACCAGCTAGCTCTGTGACATTAAGCAAGTTACTTTTGTCTGACCCGTTTCCTTATTGGTGAGATAGGAATAATAATAACACCTGTTTCTTAGGGTTGTTGTAGAATTGTGTTAATAAATGTAAAACACTCAGGATTGTGTCTGATATGTAGAAAGTACTTAATGTTCTTAGCTTGCTGTTATTCTGGTACAGCTTGGGTCAAAGATTTTAGAGGTAATGTGACAAGTTTTCGCTAGCTCCCTAATGTACAGGTTCGGGTTGGGAAAACTACAAGAATATGCTGAGGTAGAGGGGGAGCTATTAGCAGATTTGTCAGAAGTTTAAGTAGTCTCCTAAGAAACCACTCCAGAGATGTGAGGTGAATCATGCAGGCTGGGAGCTTGCCAGGATGAGCCCATCAGTTAAGAGTCTATGGTCATAGCCCTAGGGAACGTGTCTCCAGGGAATGGTAGAAATAGATGGTGATTAAGGTGTGGGAGCTCTTACCCTTTAAAGGGGCACAATACTAATGCAAGAAATTAGAAAGCTGCCATATAATTGCTGTTCCATGTTTTGCCCTAATCCAGAGAAACCACACCTAAATAAATGGATTATGAAGGTAGAAATCATGTCAAGTCCAGCCCAGAAAAGGACTCAATTGTTCATCATCAAACTCTTATCAAATAGATCCTATTAAGAATTTTTATGTTATGAAGGTGTAGGTGTATGAAGGTGTTAATTTATTTTACATGAATCCTGTACCTGGGAACAGCATTGCTAAACTGCTAAATGTTGAGACTTATATAAGGCATTTGATACAGAGTAGTGTTGATTAGGCTATGAACTGGTCACGTTCATATATGTCTAAACATATGCGCACACACATAATTGGATGCTATTTTATCTGTATTACCCCGTTCTTTTAGAACCGTGAATAACATGTTGTCAGGGTCTGCTGGATTTCATCCAGTTTTTTAATTTCTTTCAAAATGTTTTTAAGCAAGCTTATGTTATTTTTTCTTTTTATTAAAGCTGTTAGACTATGTTAGAAATCTAAAATCTTCCATCTTTTTTTGAAAAGTAGTGATTTTACTGTACTTTCTCAACCTCATTTCCATTTGATTCTTGGATCTATCTCACAGGAATCCTTCAACTGCTTTCTACCAAGCGTTCCATTTGAACACGTTTCAGGAATCAAAGAACCTCTGGGATAGGTATGAATACTTACATATGGAATGCATACATGCAAAAGTGTATGCATGAATTGCTTTGCACTGTACTGGTTTCTCATCATTAAACCTAAACTTTATATGTCATTTTAGGGGGGAAAATCACGTGGTATCTAGCATGGGAAAAAGCAGCAAAATAAACCAAAAGAGCAATCTATATTTTAAATAGAATATAAACATACTTTATTTTTTATGTCACTTTAAAGTATATTTACTTTTTTGAAGGACTTACATATTGTGTTAAATTTTATTACATTAAATATTCACTTATCCTTACATATTTTAATGTAAAAATATATACTATAAAATTAACTACAGTTAGTTTACTTTTGCCCTATTTTATATGATTTCTCTGAATGCCTTAGTAACTTGAAGCGAAATGTTACTTCATATTAAAAAATTGGAAAAGGGACAAGACCAAGGTATCAAAATAAAAAATCATTGTTTAATCCTGTTGAGAAACTTTAACATCAAGCTTGTTTGTTAGATTCCCTAGACCTGCCTGCAGTACTGTTTTGTAAATTCCTAAAACAGTTTTTCTCGTAGAAATGTTATATAAATTTTGTTTTTAACTTTTTAAAATATAGAATGAAGTCTTAAGAGTTCATTTATAGCAAAAGATAATTTGGTTTATCTTTCTGCTTAACGCACATTTTAAGTAGTATATGCTGTGTTCAGTTATTTTGCTGAATATTTATTAGTGCTCCATCATTCTGTTTTTAATTACTAGAACAAGCACAAATGCTGTTTTAAAAATTCACACAAAGCTTTGTTAGATTCTTTTAACTCTGCCTGGCAACGCATTTGTGTCCTCTGGCATAGTTTGGATACTACTCATGGACTTAACTCCGTCTCTTTCATTAGAAAAGAGTATTGCTAAGTGCATGTACATGTCATGTTAAGACATGGTTTACATTGCCTACAAATGGTAACAGTCTTTTAATTCTTAGGCTTGATTTGTTTGTGTGTCACTCTAAAGAGATTTTCTAACAAAGTATCTTTTCAGTGATATGTTCCTTAACTGAAAATGTTTTAAAATAGTTACTTGTAGAGCAAGAAGTTCTAAAATTTATAGTACAGTGCTTATAATTTCAATTTTGAAATTGTACAGCTGTATCAGTGTAAATTAAGACATAAATGTAAATTGTGGCATGAAACAAGCATGAATGCTCATTCAAATGGCTTATCCAATTTAGCCAGGGTGAGTACTTTGGGTTGTTCTTTATACTTTTCCGTTAGAAAAAGGAAAAATAGCATTCTATTTAGAAATGTAACAAGGATAGTTTTAGTTGTATGGTAATTTATTTCAAATAGCTAAATTTTGTAAGTTACTATGATATCAATATGAATAAGCGATTATTTTCATCAGAACAATGTAAAAAGGTGTGAGCTTTATTTTTTATAATTTTGACTTAATATTAAAAGTTTTCTTTGCCTTATAAAACAACCATAGAAGTTACCTACTCATCATTTGTTTTTACAGCTAAATACTTCTTACCTATTTTCTTTTTTAGATACAGAAATATTTAAGCTATCAGAAATGAGGCAAGTTGCTTCATCTGTAGTTATTCATGGGTTGAAAATATTTTCTCTGTTCTTCTCCTTGAAGCCTGTCATCCAGAGCCAAAGAAATTAATAGTGTGTTAGTACTATGTTAATGCCAAACTAAAATCAGAATTTATATTCTAGATCAGCCATTCTTCATTGTAAGTTGGCCCTTTGGTACTAAAGTGATAAGTCCAACTCAGTACTAGTGGCTTCCTTTTAACTTTGCAGCTAGCTTATTAAATTTTTAATTGAGGGGTGCCTGGCTAGCTCAGTTGGTGGAGCGTGTGGCTCTTGATCTCGGGGTCGGGAGTTTAAGCCCCATGTTGGGTGTAGTGATTACTTAAATAAAATAAAACTTAAAAATATTGTTTGAATTGATAAGAGCAGTAGGCTAGCTTTATTAGTTCTAGCTGTATGACCTCAGTTCGCAAATACCTACAGACTTCAGTAGGTGTATTAGTAAATACAGTATTATGGGAGTATACATTCTTTTTCATTGCAGATGGGGTTGAAGATTTATGTGTGTTAAGCTTTAAAAAATACTAAATATAACTTCTCCTGACCATGTTTGTATTAGATTTCACCAAATTCCCTTGTTCATTTTCTTACTGTTATAAATTTGGGGTTTTTAAAGCAATTTTACTAATTTGGCAAATAAGTATTTTGCAGGGATGATTCTGTTAAACAGAACAATTCAGGAGTTTGAGGGACTATAAATCCCTTACGTTATCTACTTAGTTTGAGGTGTAAAATTGCTTATCAGTATTGAAAGATACTATATTTCAGGCTCTTGTTTATGAAATCTTGGAACTCATTTTCAGTAGAGACAGCTTTTAAGCCCTGTGCCAGTTTTCATTAAAACTGCCCTAAGTAGCTGAAGATCCTTGGTTTTGCCTTACTTGAAAGTCTGGAATCTTTTTTTTTTTTTTTTTCTCCCCAGGATTCTTTTAGCAGGCTATCTTTTAATCAAGATACAAGTAATTAATATACCTTTCCTCATATTGACTCAGAGTTCCCTAATGGCCCCTTTGTTTCCTTCTCTATTTAAATTAGAATTAGCAAATTGAGCAGCTTTTCACCCATTTGCCTCTGCCTGTATTTAGAAATTCTCTGGCCATTGATAGCCAATGCTTTATTCAGTTATTGTACTAAAGTTTAAGCTACTGTCAAGCCTTCCTTTCCCTTTTCCTGTAGGTGCTGTCATTGTTCTGTCTTCCCCATTCGTCATTTGCAGAGTACTCAGGGAATCAAGCTGAAACCATCGCCAAATATAAAGACAATTGATACAGCTCAAAAATAATACAGCCCTTTTCTAGGAAGTGCAGAATGTTTGCATTGACTGTTTATTAAAATGAATAATGTATTTTCCGTAATTAGCTTTCTGGAGATTATCTTACTGTAGTGATAATGATACTTAGTGATATTCTAGCCTATTGGCATTTCAGAATAGTAACCTTAAATTTTGACTTTCTGCTTTTCTTCTTTAAAGAACAGTTCTGAATTTAATTATTGGCATTGCTTCGTTACATTGGCAAAATTAGTTTAGAAACTTACTTAACTAATCACTGGGTATCTGGCTGTTGTTGGGAGTCCTTTGTCTGCAAAAAAGTTGAGGGTAAGAATTTATAACAAACCAATTTACCCTCTTGTATATATCAGGTCAGTAAGGTAAAGGAGCACTAGGGAGGAAGAAACTTTTGCTCAGGTAGACCAAAGGAAGAAACCGGGTAGCTTGTCAGGGTTTAAACTTCACTGAAAAACACATGCAGTATTTCTGCCTTAATGAAGAAAATGCACAAATGTAGTTAACAAATGAGAGTACCAGTTGCTAGGTGCGCTATCCCCATGAGTTGGCTTGTCCTTCCTTACAATAACATCAATATTTAAAGAGAAATTAATAACGAAAGCAGTAGTGCACATGGATTATTAAAATGAATGTCCAAGTTTATGGTCTTTTTACTAGATACCTGATTTCAGTTAAATTGTTTTGTTTTGATTTTTAGAGTGATTATTCACTTACATCTGTTTACATCGAGTTTAAAAATTACTGGGTTTTAAAAGTTCTTGTTTAAATCAAGTATTTTGTGTTAGAAAACACTTATTCAGTATTTCGTATCATTGTTCCTATGATATTTCATTTTTGAAGTTAGGAGTAAATCAGAAATAAGCTACTTGTATGAGATAATTTGTTTTATTCATCCTCCAGGAAGCTTGGGTACATCATTAACACCCACCAGTACTTGCTAACCCAGATGGTAAAACTCAGGCTTCAGAATTTGGCTAATCTAATTTGTGAATGCTCAGTGATAAGATATTTTAAAAATCTTTTTATTGAAATACAATTTGTATCAGAAAGGTACACCATTCATAATTTATACAACTTAAACTGAATGTACCTGTGTAACCAGGACCCAGATCAAGACACAAAATATTGTAAGCTCCTAATTTTGTGTCTCTCTTCTTTCACCCAGTGTTTCAAATTCATCTATATGGCTCTGCACCGTTGTAGATCTGAACTACAGTTGACTTGAACAATGCTGGGGTTAAGAGCACTGACACCCCTTTCCCCCCGTGCAGTTGAAAATACAATTTTTGACTCCCCAAAAACTTAACTGCCTATAGCCTACTGTTGACTGGAAGCTTTACTGATAAACAATTAACACATATTTTGTATATGTATTATATATCGTTTTCTTACAAATTAAGCTAGAGGAAAGAAAATGTTATTAAAATTATAAGAGAAAATACATTTAAGTGCTGTGAAAAATTCATGTATGTTAATCACTATGTGGACTACGTTGTGCACATGAAACTAAATAACGTGAGCTGTACATCAGTAAACATAGATAAATAGTGTCTTTATTTATCTGTACCCATGCAGTTCAAACCCATGTTGTTAAAGGGTCAACAGTACATAATTTTGAAGAATCACCATAGTGAGTTACTTGTTGGAGACTGTTACTAGTCAAATATTGTCTCCTTATTAGGAGATACTCTCTACTTATTAGAAGTACCTTGAGGATATGAACCCGAACTATTTTGTAAGCACCCCAAATATATTCTCTAATAATTTGTACTTAGTACTTATATGATTTATTATTACATTTCAACCTATTTCAGTTATGGATACCCCGTAGAGGATAATCAAAGACATGAACTTAGAGGACAGAGTTTTAGTGACCTGTCACCTTTTAGGACTGGATCTCAGATTTATATAAAAACCTAAGGACATGCTTGCTTATAAAATGTTCAGACATTAAAACAGGAGGTTTATAAATTTAACAGTCTGAAGCATGTGAAGAAATTGATGGAACTTGTATGTAAATTCAGGAAAGTTGAAATTTCTCAGTTAAAAAGGTAGTGTAAAAAATACCTAGATGTATTAGTTGCCGGTTTTTACAATATTGATTAGCAAGTGACAGGCCCATCACAAAAGCCAATGTAATTTGAGGCAATCTTTTTATAACTAGAAAAAACAGGAAAAGATGGTTACTGACCTATTGTACTCCATTTCTATAGGATAGTTACTCTAAATACAAAGGTAACTTGAAGCTACTTTCTTTATACTTTACCTGGATAGTCAGGAGGGTGTTTCAAGAGAGGCTTGAGCTTACTTTCTGCAAGGAGATACATCCCTGCGAAATAGTCTTGCCATCACTATAAATTAATATTAATAACTCTCTTCCCGGCTATGTCAAGAATGTTGACCTTGAATGAGATTTAAAGCCAATTACTTTTAAAAATTCCTATTCTGTAGAGTTTTATTCCCCCCACTTAGTTCTAAATGGGAAAGAAGAGGTAAGGAAAGCTTTGGATTTGAGTTCCTTGTGCTTTGTCATTATTGGCCATGATTATCAGAAAACCTCAAAGAGGGGTGCTTGGGTGGCTCAGTCGCTTAAATGTCTGACTCAGTCTCAACTCAGGTCTTCATCTCAGGGTTGTTGAGTTAACACTGGACATGGAGCCTACTTAAAAGAAAACCTCAAAGAGCTGTGTATTGCTTAAGGAATGGAAGACTAGCAAACCCTTAGGAAAGAATGCCATATCGAGGCAATTAAGTGGTGTTCACAATAGGGAAACCAATGAACTGGGTGTTGATATGGAAAAAGGTAGATAAGAACATCATCACATGACTGAAAGTGGTAACTGTCATTTAAAATTCAAACATTCTACACAGACCTGTACCCCTTGGGCAAATAATAAAAATAAAATTAAAAAAAAAAAAAAACAAAAAAACATTCTATGTCTCTCAAGTACAGCTGGAGGTATTGGTCAAAGGTTCTTTAAAAAGTGACCTTTTGACTTGGAACCTGAAAGGTGGGTAGAATTTGTTCATACAGAGTGAAAGACCTGAGGGAAAAGGAGAATGCCAGTTTGAGGAATAAAGTGAGCCACTGTGAAAGTAAAGAGAATATGTGATAAGGATGGTTAAATTTGATGCACAAATCATTTGAAGATAGCAGAGAAGAGATACTGGATTGGACAGAGACCAAAGATAATAGAAAGGTAACGAAGGCCTGAATGAGGCAATGGAGATGAGGAAAGAATGGTTACCAGAAGGTAGGAATTGGACAATGTTATAACTTAGGGATATGATAGGGACGCAGTCAAATTTTATTCAGTCTCAAACCTAATTGAGGGAATGGTGGTACCATTAGGAAGTATTAGTGAGAGAATTGGTTTGGAAAAGTGAAAATAATAATGAAATTCTGGTTTTAGCTACTTTTGGTTGAGTGAGCTGGTACAAAGTGAAGGTAGAAATTCAATACAGGGCGCCTGGGTGGCTCAGTGGGTTAAAGCTGCTGCCTTCGGCTCAGGTCATGGTCCCAGGGTCCTGGGATCGAGGCCCGCGTCGGGCTCTCTGCTCAGCGGGGAGCCTGCTTCCTCCTCTCTCCCTGCCTGCCTCTCTGCCTACTTGTAATCTCTCTCTTTCTGTGTCAAATGAATAAATAAAATCTTAAAAAAAAAAAAAAGAAATTCAATACAGCTGGAGCTGCAGACATGCAGCTTGTTAGAGAAGCTAAAGCTAGAAGAGATTGAAGACTATTCATTTGTTTCATTATTTTTATTTTAGAGTTTGAGATTTAGGAAAGGCTGAGGTTGTCAGGAGTGAGCAGAGTAGGGTAACAGGGTCGAGCCATTTGACCCAAAAACTTTTAGCATATATTGCCTAAGAAGATTCTGTTATGTAACAAGCAGTTTAATTAGCAAATTCAGGTTTGATAAACTGTTATCTAATATGTAATATACAGTTTATATTCAAATTTTGCAGTTGTTCCAGTAATGTCTTTCATGACCATTTATTACCTGATCCAAGAGCCAATACAAGATCACAGATTATATTTATCAAACACCTGTCTTTTTTCTTTCTATCTTACATAAATAAATATTTTTCTTGTATTAGTCTTTTGTAGGACTATTTAAATTAGAGTAGACTTCAAGTCTGTATTACAAGGAGGGGAGATAGGTAAGATGCCTAAAATTCAGCTGGAACAACTATTAGGACTGGAAAAATGTTGTAAGAGGATATCTTTTATTTCTCAGAGTTTGGGGTAGGGGCGGGTGATGGCAAGAGAAGGAGACCATGTGGATATTAATGTGGGTGTGTCTTTTAGAACAGAAACTGAAGTGTATCCATGTACCAATTTTTGTATCATGATTTTTATATATATAAAGTTGGGATTCTGATTATCTGGAATTGGAAAAAGTAGTGTAATTCGAAGACTTTTTTAGTCACCTCTCTTGGGTTTACAAATTATGTAATTGCTATCCTTTATATTCTGTTGTATCCTAGTTTTATTCTAATAGTTGTCTAAGGTGATAGTCTACTGCCAGATTTTTAACCACAGATCTGCATCTCATTGCTTAATGTGGTGTTTCAGTGGATCCTAAGCATTTCTTCTCTTTGTTTAGTTTTGCTATGCCTAGCTGAAATGGGACACCTGACATGCTGGACATTATTTTCATCATATAACCAGACGTCAGAATTGATGACGAGAAATTGACAGCTCATCCATTATTGTATGCTTCTGTTCATGTGTTTATCACTTTCTTTAGTTGGTGAATTTTCTTAGTATAAGTCATCACAGCCTACTCTGAGAAATCATAGTAATTATTTTCACAGTGAAATTTGACAAACAGTTGAAATAGGTGAAAATAGTTGGTAAGATCGTGTTGTTTTTGTTAATTTATTTTTATTTTTCACCAGAATAATTTTTTTTTAAAGATTTTATTTATTCATTTGACACAGAGAGAGAGATTACAAGTAGGCAGAGAGACAGGCAGAGAGAGAGGAGAGAGGAGGAAGCAGGCTCCCTGCTGAGCAGAGAGCCCGATGTGGGCCTCGATCCCAGGACCCTGGGATCATGACCTGAGCCAAAGGCAGCGGCTTTAACCCACTGAGCCACCCAGGCGCCCTCACCAGAATAATTTTAAGTAAACCAAACCTTTGACTAGAACAGAAACTTGTATGTGTGAATTAGTGTGTAAACTAATTTGCTAAACCCAATTTATTTTTTTCTGCAGAATCTAGAACTCTATAGAGAAGCTTTTTAAGAAAAAAAAAACTCTACTGAACTTGTTCAGATGAAAAGGACATTTGAATATATAGCCTGAAGTTGTTGAACCACAACAAACTTAACATCTGTTTTATTTTCCTTCCGGTCTTCAACAATTAAAAATTTTAAACTCATACTTCTTTCAGTGTATTTAAATCTAGAGATAGTTTTGCAACCTTTTGGGAAGAAAAATATTAAGTGGAATTATTTTGTATTTTTGTTTCATTAATTTGGGTTTGTATATAGTTAGATGAGAGAAATGACTGCATTCTGTTTGGCATTCTCTTTGTGCATGTGTGCACTTGCACTAGTATTCTAAATCACAAAATCAAGATGTATATTAGATTTTTGTGATCATGATATAGAGTATTCAAATGCATTAGCTTACCCAAATTGGGTTCTGTGTTTAGGTTTCAGTTGACTACTTCTAAAGCATTTTTCATATTTGACAGAAAGAAATTTAAATAGGTGGTAGTGGGCGCCTGGGTGGCTCAGTGGGTTAAAGCCTCTGCTTTCGGCTCAGGTCATGATCTCAGGGTCCTGGGATCGAGGCCCGCGTCGGGCTCCCTGCTCAGCAGGGAGCCTGCTTCCCCCCCTTCTCTCTCTGCCTGCCTCCTTGTGATCTCTCTCCCTCTGTGAAATAAATAAATAAATAAATAAAATCTTTAAATAGGTGGTAGTAATTTAGAATATATATTCATTGATATATATCTTTAAGTATTAGCATTTTTATGCCATTTTGTTTCCTGGTTGGTTTCAAAGTTTAAAGATCTTGGTTATAAATACTGAAAGCTTTGGAAGGTGCTTATTGTATTTTTTTTTTTCTGTTTTTAATTGTAGTATTGGCCCAGAAATAGTGGTGTATGTAACTTGTGTCTCGGAAGCCAAAAATTTATCTTACTGCATATCTACCTGGTGGTATGTCAAGATAAAGAAGGTGTTCTTTCCCTAGGTCTACACACTATTTGAAGGGTAACAAAGAGGGAAAAGAGTTGTATTGTGTGACTAATCCCCACTCCTATTCACCGTGACTATCAACTATTGATCTTCAGAAAATTTATTTGCAGCATCTGTTTCTATTTTAGATATTCCTAACTTGTTCAGAAAATATTGCTAAATGTATGTCTGGAATAGTCATACATACTTTGTTTCAAGAAAGACGATAATAACTCTTAAAAAGCATAATACATGATGCTATCTTAAATTTTAAGAGTAGTTACATTTCCTAATGTTAGCTGTTATTAGTAAAAAGCTCAGAGTCAGATATCCAGCTGTCTATTAACAAAGCCTGCCATTCCTTATCCCATATGTATTTGAATAATATATAACTAACTGGCTTCAACCTACTCTGTTTTTTCCATTTTTATCTTCTGTCCCAACCCCTGATTTCTGTTTCTTTTAATTCTTTATATGTTGTTTCTACTCCTTTTGAAAGAATGAAGGTTATAAATCATTTGTGAATGAACATGATCTATTAAAATATCAATAACCTCTATCTTGTTAGGGGTATTTTCCAAAGCTGTGTGAATTTTTTTAAGCCATATATTTTGCATTTCTTCCACTAATAGGTACATTTGATCTGATGCATAGCTTGCTAAACACCTTTTCTTACATTTCTCATACTTAGTTTTTAACATAGCTAATCATCTTAAATTATATCTTGGGTCATCCACAGATACATGAGGTTTCCTATAATTGTGTATGTCTTTTTATATGTGAATTTCTTAGAACACACTGTCTTTGCAGTGTTCTTATTCCTTAGATATGTTTGGACTAATTTTTTTTCATAAGCTTATCTTTGATATTCCTAAGCCTCATTTCCCCAATACGTAATCTATGGAAAGACTATATGTATGTAATTTATTGGGAGAATATAGGGTGGCCCCATTTCCCCTTTGTCTCCATTTAAAAAATAAGCATTTCTGACATTTAGGGAAGCAAGCATTTATTTATTGTGTCTAGAATTTCTCAAAACAGTAAAATGAACTTTTTGAAGAAGGTGGCTTACACTTGAAAGTGAAATTTTGTATCACACAAAGCTGAGGACATTTATTCAAATAGCAAGTTCCTTTAGGAACTCTTACATGTTTGTTTGATTTCCCTTATCAGTTTCCAGATGATTTGAAAATTGCTGATCATCCACCTTCTTGCCCCTGTGCTCTCTTTGTTCGATCAGTATAAATTTGCCATAAAATTAGCTAAATGATATAGTAAACTTAAACCTAGTTTTTGCTGGACTGTACCATATGACTTAGGAGCTCACTCTCAGTTAAGTGGGAATTTTTCCTTCTCACAAATTTAAAAAAAAAAAGAAATCATAAATATGGGAAATGTTCAGCATTTTTTTTTTTTTTTTTTTTTAAATGATGCAGTACAGGGGTGCCTGGCTGGCTTAGTTGGAAGAGGGTGTGACTTTTTTTTTTTTTTTAAGATTTTATTTATTCATTTGACACACAGAGAGAGATTACAAGTAGACAGAGAGAGAGGAGAGAGGAGGAAGCAGGCTCCCTGCTGAGCAGAGAGCCCGATGTGGGCCTCGATCCCAGGACCCTGGGATCATGACCTGAGCCGAAGGCAGCGGCTTTAACCCACTGAGCCACCCAGGCGCCCCAGCATTTATTTTTGATAGCAGTCTTGCCAGAGATTTGAGATTATGATTGATATATTAGATTAAGTTTCTAATTATTCATTTTGGGGAGGATTCTAATTTCAAATTGAATTTTTAAGAATATCTAATTAACCCTCTGTTCACCTACAAACACTTTAGTTACCCAGTTTTATTTCAAATTTTTAATAAGGATTTCCTGCATGTTGGAATTTAGTCATTAAAACCCTTCAAAGGTAACCCCTGTACTTGGTAGCATCTAATTTTGAAAATGCATGTGATGGAGAAAAATCTGATAATGGAAGTTTTGTATTTTTTAAATGTAATACAGCTCTTAAGTCCTTAATTTGCCATGTATTTGTTTAATGCACACACACTTTAAAATTTTTCTCTACAAACGTCATAAATTGGCTTTATATGACTGGTTTTAATTCTATATTCCAGAGGCTTTCCAGGCATTTGTCCTAACAGTGCTTATTGTTGACAGGCCCTTTAACAGAGGGTCAAGTAGTCTGCCCCTCAAATGACCAGTCCATCAAAGTCTTCACAGACAAGCCAAATTACCAGCATTACAAATACATTTATTTCAGGAAGGATATACTTTGCTACATATGGCTGCGTCTTATATCTTCTCATGGGACTTGTTCCATGAAAAAGTAAATAATCCAAAGAACTTTTTTAAATTATGGTAGTATTTTGGTTGATAGGAGATAAGAGTTGCATAAAAACTTGCTGAAAATGTTTTTGGTAATATGTTGATGAAATGACCACAACTTTAAACTACCACTTACCCTCATCAATATGGGTTTTTGCCTTCACCAGGTGATTACATAATAAGGCTGTGGTTTGACGAAAGATAGTAAAGTTGTATGATTTTATTGAAGTCAAATGTGTTATGAGATTACATTTGGAAAGATTATATTTGTAAATTGGAAAAAATCCTGATCTTCAGATTGTGTGGGAAACTTTTAAAGACCATGTGTAATAGAAAAATTCCATTAAAAGTTAAAATCTGTAACAGCATAACTCTAACCCCTATATTTGGGTTAGATATTTCTGGAGATTGCTGCAGAGTTTCCTTACAATGCTGTTTTTGAATTTTCTATAGCTTTGCATATTTTGATCTTCCTCAGTAATGGCTTCCTTTCCCTTGCCCCATTATGTCATTTTATTTAGGGGATTAATTTAGGCAAAAATATGCCCATAAATATGTGGGTTGCCTTTTCTGTGATTACTGACAACTAAAAATAGAAATGAGTATTCATACTGCACAGAAAATGTTACTAATATTACCCTTCACTATTAAAATAGATGTCCAATTGAAAGCTTTCTTATAAAAATTTAATAAATGTTAAGATTATTCTTAAGTAATTTTTACCATTATTAAATATTCCTACCCTTGAATTTGTTCTTTGCCCGTACACAGATGAGCTGTAGGACCACTTCTGAAAAGGATACATTGTTATGTCTGTTATATAAAATGCATAATAAAATTTTATTCTTCCCATCATGTTGTCTAATTTTAAAGCTGGGAAGTGATAGAGACAGACTAGGATCTAGGTGTAAAAATTGAATGCTGTCTTGAGCATTTAAATGATCAGTGTGGATTATTACTGATCCATCCACCTGTGTTAGAAGTCTAGAAATTCATGTGAACCAGAAATAGACTTAAGTACCATTCTATAGGACCTCAAAACTGTCTGTAGCAAGTTATGGTGTTAAATCATAATTTCTAGATCATGATCTTAAACCTTTAATTGGTTCCATTTCTCCTTGACTCTTTACTAACAAGTATTCCTGATGGCCTGAAAGTCCATGTTGAAATTTACAGTTTGAAGTATCCAGATTAAATATGAAATTATTTTACATTAAAAAATACTTAAGTACAAAATATCAGTTGTGTAATCATGGTAAAACATAAAACTTTGCTATAAAAATTTTTAAAGGCTATTTGATTAAAACACTTATTTACTTAAACTCTTTGCTAGAATTTTTTTTAGAATTCAGCATCGGAGGAGGAATGTGACATAATAATGATCGAAAGCCGAAAGTTTAAAAGTTGTGATGCCCTCACATGGTTGGAGGGTTATTCTAGCTTCTAAGGACTGAATGTTGTCCACAAGAGTGTCTCATCAGGTCATAAATTGGTAAGACTTAATGGATTAGATTTTATGTATTATACCTGATGTTATTGTATTGAGATGAATATTTATGAACAAAATGAGCACTTTGTATAACTAAGAGTATAGTATTAAATATAAGTTCAGACTTGGAATTTTAAATATTTGGGAGTATGTAATCCTTTCAAAATTTCATGAGGCTGAAGGCCGTATCTTTGCAGTTGTGTCTAATAAACAGTTTAAAAAATAAAGTGACATCCTGTATTATGTAAACATTATTTAAATATTGCCATGGCATCTGCAATAGATGCTTACAGTGTAGTTAAGACCCCCAAAAACTTTCTAGTTATTTTCACAGGATATATTTGAGAACTAATATATTAATCTTTTATTAAAAAAAAAAAAAGACCTTACATCCATTTCCTTCATAAAATATAGTTTAAATTACTTTATTTGCTTTTGGGATTTTATTTTTCTTCTAAATGTCTGTAAAAATAAAGCCAAGAAAATGTTCTCAATTCTTATCTTGAGAACCAATATCAAATGAAATCATATACTAGAAGTCAATAATAATACACTTTTTGTATGCCCTGAAAATAAAAGATGTCCTTTCAGCATTGTATTCTGCTTGGGAAACAAAAATTTTAAAAGTTGTTTTATATAGCTTCTTTGCTTTGTTTTACACAGCTGTATTTTGTAGGGGACTCTTAGAATAATACAGTTTAGACTAAGATGAGGTCTTAGTCTTTTGTCCGAAAATGATCATATTTTGCAGATGAAGAAGAAGAATTTGGGTTAAGTTGTATATCCAGGGTCATACAGTTGTAGAATTAATATTTTCATTTAAGTATGGTGTACATATTCTCTGTAAGTGTATCAAAAATTATTTGAAATTATCAAATAGGCTACCATATCTATTTCTTTTTTTTTTTTTTTTAATTTTATTTTTATTATTTGCCCAAGGGGTACAGGTCTGTGAATCAGCAGGCTTACCCATATCTATTTCTAACTTTATCTTTAATCCTCTGGGTTTAGTGAGTCTCTCCCTTATATACATATATCCTGTCTTTTGAATGATACTCTAAATTGTTTCTGATATGGTATTCCATGACTTTGATCATATTCTATAAACTTAAGTTTCCTAAAACAGTAATTGTAATCATTAGTAGTTGGGGAGGAAATGCAAGAAACTAATAACAATTGTCCTGGATTCTATAAACTTATTTTTATTTTTTCATTTACTACAATAACTACATAGCTTTGTAATTAGGGAAATAATTTCTTATTTCTTTAGTGTAGGATATCCATGGGTGGGCCTCAGGGGATCATGAACCCTGTGAAATATTTGATGGAATTTAATGTACCTTCAGTTTTTGGTGAAAGGTTCAGAACATTTGTCAGATTTTCAAAAGCAGTTGAATAACATTGCTAATGAATGTATCTAAGAGAGACAAGCCATATTATATACCCAACTTACATGATGTAGGAAAGAAATTCTTAATGAGTACACTGATTCTGTAACTCTTACTGAATTTTATCCAAGGCTAGTTTAATATAAGTGATCCTTAGACTGATGGAACAAATCAGAACTTATCCACTTTTAGCTTAGGAATTTCATACTGTAAGTCTCTGTGCTCAAATGTTGATTGGATTTCTCCACAGAGAGTTTTATTTTTGCTACCTAGTGGTTACTGTGTGTCACATACTATGCTGCCTGTTTGGGGCATGTTATTTAACTTGCACAACAGCTGTATTGTATAGGTATCAATACCCTCAGTTTATAGAGAAGGAAATTGAAAGCTTAGAAAAGATAAACTTGGTTGAGTCACATAGCCATTAGGTAGTGGAGTTAGGATTCAAATCTGGCTTTCAAACTGGAACCATGGCTCTCAGTTGTATGCTGGTATGCCAAGAGTAACCCTGGGGTACTTAAAGGATAAGGGAGAATTTTATATTGAGTGAAGATGTGAATACATAAATTTGATTTCCTTTGAATTTAAGTAGCAATGGGTCATCCTTTATTATAAAACCGTCTTTTAAAGCACCTGTCAAAAAAATAAATTTGGTAAGTTGCTTATAATTGTTTATTGCATTAGAAAAAACCTTCTATTCAAATTTAATGCTTGTGATTATAAGCAAATATATATGTGTTAGAAAAGTTTTAGTACTTACTAGAATAGTACTGTGCCATTAAGGAACTCACCTTTTAATATTTAGGATTTATAAATAGCAGGCATTCAGGGGAAACAGTTTAAAAATCTGCTTTGAGCTGCAGATGTTTCTTGGGGCAGGGGAGTGAATCACATGTAAAACCTCCTACTAGGTATTATATCAGTTTCCCACTTGCCCTTAATTGTGAATAATTCTATAAAGATACCTTTTCTATGTTTACTTTTAACACATGTATGCAACAGAATTTATATTTTAGATACATGGATTTTTTAATTGAGCACCTACTTTGTGTAAAACCTTTCTTATTTTTAAGTGTTTATAATAAAGTTCTTGTGTCTAAATAGGACTTAAATCCCCAATAATAGTACTGCTTAAAACAAAAACAAGTAAAACTATAAGAATTTGTTTACTCTAAGTTTAGTTGAAATAGTCTGCCTAGGGTGCCTGGGTGGCTCAGTGGGTTAAGCCTCTGCCTTTCCACTCAGGTCACGATCTCAGGGTCCTGGGACCGAGTCTCGCATTGGGCTCTCTGCTCAGCAGGAAGCCTGCTTCCCCCTCTCTCTCTGCCTGCCTCTCTGCCTACTTGTGATCTCTCTCTCTCTCTCTCTCTCTCTCTCTCTCTCTGTCAAATAAATAAATAAAAATAAAATCTTAAAAAAAAAATAGTCTGCCTATCAAGCATTAACTTAATTTCTTCAAGACCATGGTTTAAAGTGTACAGTAACTTGACAGGTCATCAGAATATGAAAATACTGGGGCTCAGTCATTAAGCACCTGCTTTCGGCTCAGGTCATAATCCCATGATCAGGGTCCTCCCGGCACAGGGAGCCTGCTTCTCCCCCACACACTCCCCCTGCTTTTGTTCCCTCTCTCGCTGTGTCTCTCTCTGTCAAATGAATAAATAAAATCTTAAAAAAAAAAAAACAAAAACAGGGGTGCCTGGGTGGCTCAGTGGGTTAAAGCCTCTGCCTTTGGCTTAGGTCATGATCTCAGGGTCCTGGGATCGAGGCCGGTATTGGGCTTCCTGCTCAGCGGGGAGCCTGCTTCCTCCTCTCTCTGCCTGCCTCTCTGCCTACTTATAATCTCTCTCTCTCTCTCTCTCTCTCTCTCTCTCTCTGTCAAATAAATAAATACATCTTTGGGGAGGGGGGACCAAAACATGAAAATACCATTTTTAAAGCCTTTTTTTAGATAAGACATTTGTACCCCAGCTTCTTTATTAATAACATATTTGCCTTTTCAAAATTAAAACTTTGGATTGTTTGGGAAAATAGAATAATCAGTGACACCTAATCCAAGTTTTTAACAAAATGACTATCTCAGTGTTTGTATATTCCCTTCCAGACTTTTGAGCACATATGCATGGATATTAACAATTGCAATCACAGTTAAGTAGCTTTTAAATAGTTTTTAGTGTTCCAAATATTTTTCTGATTTGTACAAAGCTGATACTGACATGTCATAGTTTTTAAATTTTGGGCTGATAATTTTGATATCTAGGATACCATCCCTTCCAGTTTATTGTTCTACCTCTCATTTCTTCTCAGTCCCCTGGCAGGTTTTTTCTTTCTGTTTGTTTTTTTAAGTATTAGTGGTGTCCTCAGGATGCTGTTGAGACCCTCTTCTCACATTCTTCATCATGCTAAGAATATGTAGATAGATGGTTCTGAGTGTCATCTGTATGCTGTAGGAAGCATCTGTATGCTCTAGGTGCTCAAACTTGTTACCTAGGCATCTCTCCTTAACATTCACATTTCTGTGATCTCCTGTAGCCGGTTAATTCACAGTACTGCCATGTGTACTTCTGTGAGTTTTTCTTAAGCCTAGCCATCTCTTTCATCCCCATTCAGGACACAATTCTTTCTTATGTGGAAATGCAGAAACCTTCTAATGTCTTTATTATTTGAGTTTTCTAACATGGCTAACTGTACATGCTGTTCCTTTTACTTAGAACATTTGTGTGTAGACTTCTGTCCTTTTAGATTCTCCACCCAACAGTGGCACTTCCATTCCTAAACATTCTTTCCTGACCCTTGATCTTGATTTCCCCAAAACACCCTCTAAAATCTTGCTTTTTCTTACCATTTATCACACCCCTAACCTGTCTCCGACACTAAACTGTATAGTCATAAATTCTAGTGAATGGTTTATTTGATGATGTGTCCGCATAATCCATATCTGATAAATGTTTAAATACATGAAAATCCCCCTAAAATGTGGCATCATAAAATTTAGTAACTGGGAAGAATGTTAGAAATTATCATATAGAGTTAGAAGCAAGAATCAGATGTAGAAATCACATCACCTCACTCCTAAGTTAGTGTTCCCTGTGTATTTCTTGATATTTAGATTTTGACCGCTATACCTTACTAATACATATTGTATAGTTAATATAGTAAATGTTTAGTATGTGCCAGACACTAATGCATTAGCTCACTGAATGCTCTTGTCTGGTCCTATTATTATTCTTTGGAGAGGATAAATAACTTGTATGAAGTTATATTATAAAAGTGATAGAGGTGGAATTCAAACCTGGGTATGATTCCAGAGCCAAAGCTTTTTTATTTGGTACAGCCTGTGAGTTTATCTTTCTGAGTCTAGAATTATAAATCTGAATTGGAAGGGAATTTAGTGGTCATTCCAACCATTTGTCTCATGTCTATAACATACCTTCTCAGTTGTCTAGCCTTTGAACACCTCCAGTGATGTTTATCTTGGCATCCTAGTCTTCTTTTTACATTTCTTTTTTTTTTTTTAATATTTTATTTATTTATTTGACAGAGATCACAAGTAGGCTGAGAGGCAGGCAGAGAGAGAGAGGAGGAAGCAGGCTCCTTGCCGAGCAGGGAGCCCGATGCGGGCCTCAATCCCAGGACCCTGAGATCATGACCTGAGCTGAAGGCAGAGGCTTTAACCCACTGAGCCACCCAGGCGCCCTTCTTTTTACATTTCATATGTAAACCTTTTATAAATTCTTGATGTACAACAGACAATCTAAAATGTAGAGCAGAAGAATCAGATGATTGCCATCACTGAAAGCATTTAGTAAAGGAATTAGGTTCATGTAAAAATAAAAGCTGCATTGCATATTCTGTCAACGTTCAACTGAGAACATTCTGTAGTTCAGTGTTTTCATAGCTACCATAATCAAGAATTCCAATTCTTGAATCCAATTCATGAATCCAATTCATGGCCAAAAGTTATTGGTGCTAATATAAATGTAATTCTAAAGTTCTTTTTCAAAAATAGCTAAGGAGACATTGCTTAATATCTTAGAGATCACAAGGATGTTTTTCCACTTCATAATTATTGATTCTAGTGATGATGCAAGGATTTCACAGGAGTCCTGTATACTGCTCTGACCCAGCAATGTGTAAAAAGACTAAAGTACCATACATCTGAATTTCTTCAGATTCCTAGATCTAGTTCACTTAGAACTTCCACTTGTCTGTGAGACATGCTTAAAGGCATGGTGATATGAATTGTCTTCTTTATCTTTCCTGACTAAACTAGTAAGCCTTTGGCTTCCTCTTTCCACCTTCAGGATAGCTTTTGGTTTTTTTCACTTCTTCTTTTTAGATTCAATTCTAATTGTCCATAGAGAATGATATCAGGCAATTGAGAGAAATCACAGATAGATATTTTTGATGTATGATTATACAGTTAAGCCTTTCACTAGGTTCACAAAATTATTTTCCCTATATCCATGATTCTAATGTAAAAAGATCTTTGTCAAGGTTTTTATCCAAAAGATAAGGGTTTTTAAAGTCTATTTTCCACAAGGTCTTCTATGAGTTTTGTCATTCCCGGGATCTGTATATGAAACTGCTAAGTTTCACTGGCATAATTTTGTCAGAAGTAACCTGAAAGTCCATGAAACTCTAGCTATTCTATTCCTCAAATTTAAACCGTATTTCTACTTACTTCAGTTGCCAGTTATGTAGAAACTACTACACTTTCTTCCTCTTCAGTGAGTAACAACCAGATGCAAGATATTACAAGAAAAGGTTCTTTGGCTTTTTATTTAAGCTGTCTTTGTCAAGGAGAAGCATTTTTAGGAGGCCTGCCCATTTTTACTATGTTCCAGGGCTACTCTTTTCATTAGTTTCTAATATTTAAATAGCTGGTTAATTTCTTAATTCTTTCTCCTTGCATGGTTAGCCCCACATAACATAAGCTTATCTGACTTACAAAATATAATTAGATAACATTAAATACTATTTCATTCTTTTTCTTCAATTAAATGTTTACTAGCAATTTTATGCAGTGTTGTAAGTAGTAGACCCTCTGGATGGACACAGTTCCTCCCTTAGTGGTTTAACTCAAAGGTGAAGAACATTAAATAGAGACAACAAAAACAGTTCTATGTGGAAGAATCAAGAAAGAAAGAGAGCTAAGAGTGTAGGTGAAGCATTCCATTTCAGACGACAGTCTTAGCTCCAGAATCTAAGGGTGATTTAACAAATTTCAGGTCATGTTGTAAGTCTGGAATTCATCATAAATGATTTTATACAAATTGAGGTCTACAAGTGATTTTAAAGTTCTGTCATTTACATATCTATGTTATAGTATTGTTATTACCTAGACGAATTAAAGGACTTGGATCTATAATGAAGTGAGAAGAAGTTGTTAGCTGTTAAAAACTTTACAGCTGAATATCTACCTATTTGAGTATAGTTCTGCTTGAGTGAAAAAAACTTTCATAACCCTTAAGATTTTATAGTAGTGCTACTTTATACTTTTCTTTGTTTTCTATACCAGAATCTCTTTTTGAATTAAGTAATTCTAAAGCAGTGATTCTCAACTAGGAAAAATATGTAGTCTAGAAGCGAAGCAGTACTTGTCCCACTCTTTGATTTGTTTTTAGTAATATTTAATTGTTGAAGTTTCATATAACACTAAAGGAAGGCATGGGAGATGTTTAGCTAAACACTTTTTTTTTTTTGAAATTTTAATGTTGAAATAAATTCAGTAATGTATCAGTGGCCTTTGGAAAAATTTCCCACATTAAGGCTTTTTATTCTAAACAGTCATCAATGTTCAATCCATAGGAATGCTGTGCTTAATAAATATTGATATAAGTTTAAATCTCAAGTCAAACAATTTTTAGCATTTGTTTTGTGACTGCCTTAACATTTGACTAATTGAGTAGAAAGGAATCAAATTTAAGGCATGGCATAACTAGGATTAGTTCATTCTTTGGTTGAGGTATAAATACAAAGACTATTTCTTAATACTAATCATAATTGATTTTTACTTGTACCTCAGTGCTTCATTTGCAATCTAAGATACACTGGGATAGCAGGCCTTACACAGTGTCAGTCCAAATTGATCCAGACAATAAAACAGACAATAAAAGAAACTTTTTTTTTTTTGGTGCTTACTATTATAAAAAAATATTATCATTTCAGCAATCCTTTAGAGTAGGTACAACCATGATCCCGTTTTACAGAGAAGGAGAATGGTTTTAGTATGTTACCTTGCTATGGTCATCCCACAGGCCTTACACAGTGTCAGTCCAAATTGATCCAGACAATAAAACAGACAATAAAAGAAACTTTTTTTTTTTTTTGGTGCTTACTATTATAAAAAAATATTATCATTTCAGCAATCCTTTAGAGTAGGTACAACCATGATCCCGTTTTACAGAGAAGGAGAATGGTTTTAGTATGTTACCTTGCTATGGTCATCCCACAGGCCTTACACAGTGTCAGTCCAAATTGATCCAGACAATAAAACAGACAATAAAAGAAACTTTTTTTTTTTTTTGGTGCTTACTATTATAAAAAAATATTATCATTTCAGCAATCCTTTAGAGTAGGTACAACCATGATCCCGTTTTACAGAGAAGGAGAATGGTTTTAGTATGTTACCTTGCTATGGTCATCCCACAGGCCTTACACAGTGTCAGTCCAAATTGATCCAGACAATAAAACAGACAATAAAAGAAACTTTTTTTTTTTTTTGGTGCTTACTATTATAAAAAAATATTATCATTTCAGCAATCCTTTAGAGTAGGTACAACCATGATCCCGTTTTACAGAGAAGGAGAATGGTTTTAGTATGTTAGCTTGCTATGGTCATCCCACAGTCTGTAGTGAAGTTGGAATTTAAAACAAGTTTGTCTAATTCTGAAGCCTGTGCTCTTTTTTTTTTTTTTCTCCCCAGATAGCTTGAACTAGAGGGCGGGGGAGGGCAGGGAGAGAGAGAATCTTCAGCAGGTTCCACGCCCAGCATGGGCTCCAGGCTCAGTCTCATGACCCTGAGATCATGACCTGAGCCAAAAATCAAGAGAGTCAGAGGCTTAACTGACTAAGTCATCCAGGCACCCCTGAAGCCTGTGCTCTTAAAACCACTTTATTGTTCTTTGAGAATTTAGTCTTTTGCGTAAGCAACTGCTAAGAGGTAAGATGTCTTGCCCCAGAATGAAGGAGAGAGCAAAAGAGAGTTAAGCAAGTGGTAGTAAACTTGATAACCTAGACAGTTTTAACTCTTCTGGGCATATATATTTTATATGCCAAAATATAACGATACTTTGTATTTGTTGAGGATGACCAATTTTCTGCTCAAACCCAAGCCAATACAAAAATTTTAAGTAACCCAATTGCAGAAATGCAAAACGTTTTCCTTTTATTAAAAATAAAATAGAGTTTTCTTCTCATATGATATTCTCTTCATTTTATTAAGGGGTGATCACTCTTCCTTTAGTCTAAACCAGGATGAAGCAACTGTATTCTTTAAAAACCTTGTGATACTTTTATTCTTCTGGGTTTATTCCTCTTTTGAAACAGTTCCTTGGTTACCTTCCTTTTTATTTATTACTATCCCTGGACTTTGGGGATAGATTAGGAAGAGACTTAAGGTAACAGAGACTAGTTAATCACCTAGAAACAGAAGCTCAGTCTTGGTCAGATAACCCTAAGGGTTAACCTGATATAATTTTACTTTGTCCATACAACTACGTATGCTTTTTTCTATAAAGCTATTATGAATAATATCTCCGTACCTTCAAGAATTGGGCATAAGTAAAAAGATAAACTTTAGATGAACAAAATTGTCTCTGTGCTCCACACTGGTATTTGGCATTTGGTATTCAAGGGGATTGTGTCATTTTCATTCATTTGGTTAGGCTTCATTGTGGAAATGGGATTGAAAGGATTTTTTCAAGAACTGTTTAGTTGAAAAAAAAGAATAGTATACAGAATGCTAGAGATAAGAGGCAAATGTGAGGCCATTCTGTGAAAGAAATAATTAACTTTCCCAAGAAGGGTAGTTTCTTCCTGAGGCCATCTTTCATTAACTCTTCACATGTTAGTGTCCTCAATTGTTTTGGCCCCATTTGTCTTCTTTCTACTTAAGCAAGCTCATCTCTCAGTTTTGCTTTACCTACCGCATTCTAGCAGCTCTCAAATCTAGACTTCTAGGCCAGAGATTACTCTAGAGTTCTAGATACCTATTTCCAGCAACCTTCTTTCTATATTTCTCCACTAGAGCGTATATCCCAGATGTCTCAAAATTCAACAGTCCCCGAAGTGAAACTTAAATTTCTCATTTTCTCACCTTTATTCTTAGGTTCCTCTTCCACTCACTCCTACCCCCTACACCCTAAAATCTAGCCACCTTCATGTGATACATAAACCATCTCCCTACTCCTAATTACTCTAAGCTTTTAAAAAAACAAACAAAATAAAACTCCAGCCATCCTTGGTATTTTCTTTATTATAAGTGAGTCCCTTTTTCTTTATCATCTCTCTGATCTCATAGATTTTCTGCTTCAATTGTAAAAACTATTTCATTTTTCTTTGCTTAACACCTGTGACCAACCATTTTGCAATGTCCTGATACTCTCCTCCCTTCCTTGCTTGCTTAGGCAATTCTTTTTTTTCTTTTTTTTTTAAGACCCATATTGAATGGTACTATCTTTCCTTCTCACCAACCCCCATCCCTGCCACACTTACATGCCCCCAAAAAGCCCACATTCAAGAGTTACACTAAGTCCATAAAAGCCTTTGAAACTAAATGATGAAGGAAAAAAGCCCAGTGAGAGTAACTTGCCTCAGGACACAGCAAATCTGAGGTGAGGCCAAGCTGTAACATGTATTTGCTAATTCCGTATCTAGTGATCTTCCCACTGATGGACATCATCTAACTTCATATTCTTCCTGCCAGTGTTTTTCATTGAGCATCAGGCATTGTGCAGAGGAGACAGATGAGAATTTATCATTTTTTATTAGTGTCATAGAAAGATAAATGTTACTGAGATTTGACTATAGAGGAAATTAGAGGCAAAGATTGTTCAGGATCTATACCCTATTGCCTCTAAAGGAATTTAGATTACCTAGACATATGAATTAGATGTTAGGCAGCAGGAAGATATGGCAAGTTTAGTTTGACTGAAAATGAGGAATGAGATTAAGAACTATTTCCCCTGTTACTTGTTTTGAGTTTAGTTAAAATGCTAGCATTACCCATGTCCATTAGATACCAAGGACTGCTTTGGGAAAAATCAATTTTGCCATTAGGCATGGGAAATGGCTTTGGAGGTGTTCTACTACAGCTAGCTTATGTTAGCTGGAAAAAAGGCCACAGAGGCAAAGGTATTAATTAGGACTCAGATTCCAGCTATGCAATTTGTGAATCGAGGCTTCTACAGCATTCTTTACTAGGAGGCTGCTGGCCCCATGGTAGGTTTTTTATAGCACATAGAGTTTTATCTGGCAGGAGATAGATGCAGCTATTAAAACAGCCTATGACAGATACGTGGTTAGAGCTGTAAGGGTAGTGTGCAGCATGACTTACTATACTACTTCTGGAAGGGTAGGAAAACTAGCCTTTACAGAAAAGAAAATATTTTAACTCTTATAAATAAGAGTGAGTGAGAATGTATGTATGTAAAACTGTGAAATAACCAAATTGCTCTGGATAATGGTTATACCAGTATACAGCTTAAATCAGCACCTTAAGAGAAGGCCCATTTCCCACAGTCTCACTAATAGTGTATTAAATTTTAGTATGTTTGCCAGTCTGTTTAGGGAAGTGGTATTACATTATAGTTTTAATCTGTATTTTTGTTATGAATGAGATCCTGGGGTTTTTTTTCATGTCTTATGGATTATCCATGTGAAATCTACCCATTTTTCTAATTGGGGTTCTAGTCTTTATAGGTTTCTAAAAGTACTTTGTATTTTAGTGAAATTATTAAAAGAGTTTTTTATTTTTCTATATTTTGAGGCATCTAGTTAAACTTCTCCAAAGTATTACAGAAATTCTTCCTAAATGGACTTTTTCAAAGGCCATTAATACAGATGATATGGTTGACTCTGGTGAGGTAGGAGAGGGACTTTGTATTAATTGTATACCTTTTTATGTATACTCTTTGAATTTATTTTTTTACCACGTGCATGTATTTTCTTTAACTTTTATTTTGAAATAATTATTGATTCATAAGAAGTTAAAATATATATGTAGGGAGACCTCATGTAGCCCTTCACCCAATTGTGTGTGTCCTGTCCCCTGTCCCCTTTCTGTAGTGGTAACATCTTACATGGCTGTAGTGAAAGATCCAAAGCCAGGAAATTGACATTGGTACAATCCATGCATGTATCTTTTTTTTACTCCTTAAATATTCATTTCTGGCCAGGATTCTTACCTTAAATTAATTAGGTGAATGTAAAATATGCTGAGGACATAATTTTTCTATAGATGCTAAAAACATCAGACTTTACATAAATATTTAACTGGGTTTTTAATTTTTATTTGTTCCCTGGTTAAAAGCTTTTTTTTCTTTTTTTTTTTTTTTTTACCATCATAAGACTGGTTACTTGAGAAAATAATAACATTTAGTTCTGTGAGTAGCCTTTGCACCTGCTTGGATATCATGATTAATAACTTTTATCATTTCACAAAAATCACTTATTTTGTGTTACTAATAAAAATCTTCATGGGGCTTTTTGTGAATTTAATCATGAAATTAAACAGATTTTTTTGTTTTTACATAGAGAATTTATGGTCACTAATTAGAATACATAAAATTTTTGTTCTTAGCTTAATTTACTGTTAACTTTGACAGTTTTATTGCTAAACACAGAAGTTTGCATTTGGCCATAGAATAAGTTTACCTGAATTATATCTGTTTGGGATCTTTTTTAGAAGAAAAACTATTATTTGCTTTTAAATGTTAAGCTGTAAATATTTTTTAAATTCCTCTTAAAGAAGAAAGATGCACTTTTTTTCTGTTTAACTTTTATAGGCTTGCTGAGGTGTACATTCATTAGATTTATTTTTTTGCCATTAGCGACTTAATAGTTTCTTTCTAAAAACCAAAATACAAGTTTCTTAGAAAAAAGACCAAATGTAGGGATGCCTGGATGGCTCAGTTGATTGAGCATCCATCTTTTGATTTCGGCTCAGGTCATGATTTCAGGGTTGTGGGATCGAGCCCCATGTCTGCTCTGCAGTGGGCATGGAATCTGCTTAAGATTCTCTCCCTCTCTCTCTGCCCCTTCCCCCCCCCCGCTCCACTCTCTTTAAAATAAATAAGTAAATTTTTAAAAAAAATTTAAAAAGAGGCCAAATGTTACCTAGGTTAGAATTAATCCATTTTAGTAGTAATAATGTTATTTTAGAGTTTATTGGCAGGGGAGGGGGGAATGAAAGTTGTACATTATTTACTAGAAATAGTAAGTGATTCCTGAAGTCTGGCCTCTAAGAAAGACTGTAGCTTCTTTTTTTGGAAAGGCTGTAGCTTCTACTTGTGAGTTTATGAAGAATCATTTTTGCCTTGTTTGGGTAAGGGACTTGAACATAAGTATATCAGATTTGCCAGCTCAATCAAAGAAGTTCTTATTATAAAAGATTTGATTTTATAATTTGGGGAATTCCTGTAGTGGATTTTTTTTTTTTAAAGCACTGGCAAGTGCCATTTTTTTTTAAAGATTTTATTTATTCATTTGACACAGAGAGAGAGATTACAAGTAGGCAGAGAGGCAGGCAGAGAGAGAGGAGAGAGGAGGAAGCAGGCTCCCTGCTGAGCAGAGAGCCCGATGTGGGCCTCGATCCCAGGACCCTGGGATCATGACCTGAGCCGAAGGCCGCGGCTTTAACCCACTGAGCCACCCAGGCGCCCTGTAGTGGATTTTTAATTGTAATTGTGACTCAACACAGAAAGTTAGAGGGTCTTTTAGCAAGAGAAGGTATTTTTTTTAAATATTCTGTATATAGATACATATAATTTTAAAATATCTTCAGCTTTGTAACAAACCAAAAGAACATTTTAGTTCTTAGCAAATAGGTAAACTATACTGGCTGTCTAAAGATCACAGAGCCTTTTCCAAGAAGTTACCTCCCTTGTTCTCAGAGCTCAACCTCTTCTAGGAATGTGCTAGATAAGATAAATGGCATATTATGCACATAATTTAATTTTGGATCCATGCTATGGTTTCACAAATGACATTTGGAACATAGTTAAAGCACTCTTCATAATATACATAAATCTGCATTTCTCTTAGGTTATTATAGATAGTTGCTTATTGCTTTCACACAGTCTTAACTGTTAAGGTAGAAAAAGCATGTGTTTTGCCATTAAGTCTAGGTTTCAGTTCTCTCTAGCATTGTGCTTTGAGTCAGTTACTTGGCTTCAGTTTCCTCAACTGTAAGATGAGATTGTTTCTCAAGCTTGCAGGAAGGACTCACTAAAGTAATATGTACCTGCAAAAGTGGACAATCAGTTAAGTGCTCTTTTCCTCTACCTTGTTGCTTTGTTAGTTAGCATTTGTGTTGAGGGGAGAGCAGAAGAAAGAGTAGTCAAAATGTAAGAGAAGAAATTTGCTCTATTTTTATTTTAAATAAGTAGCCATGATGTCTCTGTCCACATTAATGAAGATAAAAAAAGTTGATTTCTCATGAAGAGTGTTTTTTAAAGTGAGATCAAATTAGCCTAACTTCACCTTCATGGATTTTGATTTTTAGAGAAGAGAGGCTGGAGATATTTTGTACAAAGTCCTTGAGCTGAGAGCATGAATGAAACAACCTTTTAAGAAAGATGAAAATGTAGGAATTTCTGAAGCCAGAGGTTCATATCTGGCCTCTTCTCAGTGAGGTTGCCAAGTGATCTGTTAAGATAAGAGGAAGGAGGTCTAGGAAGAAAAATTATGGTTTGGGGGGCCAGCTGGGATGAATTTTAAAATGAACGTCATTGAAAGCCAGGTAATCTTGTTGCACCTTTGATACATTGAGTTTTATTTTTCCTGTGAATTTGATTATAATTTACTTTTTTAAACACTAAATTCAGGGATGCCTGGCTGGCTCAGTCAGTGGTATTAGGACTCTTGATTTCAGGGTTGTGAGTTTGAGCCCTATGATGGGTGCAGAGATTACTTAAAAAAATAAACAAATAAAATCTTAAAAAAAAAAACAACACTAAATTCAAGTTCATTTGGTTCTTTGGGAGGCTGTAATTCTCGTTTAAAACAAAAAACTTATCATATAAAAGGTGATACTATAGCTATGCTTGTCTTTTTTTCCCCCCACAGTTCTATATTTCTATCCATTTCCTCCATACCCACAATTTTTAATTCATCTAGTAAATACTAATGATGGTATGTTTTTATTCTAAAAGAGTGACCCATATCAAACAGAATGTTTCTTTTTACAAATTATCCCTGGCCTTTATACAGCACTTAGAGTTTACCAGAATAGTTACAGAGTCTTAGGAACTTAAGTTTAGAACTTAAGTTAACCAGCGAGTTACAGGGTAGTGAATGCAATAGTAAAAAAGAAAGCAAGGCTTAAAACTTTAACATTAGCTCAAGGAAGCAAATAAAGGAAAATTTTTCATTCTGCTACAGTTGATTGTTCTCATTTTTAAGAGTGTGAAGTCCAAACCACTATGTTGATTTTGAACACAATAGAAAATAACTTGTTACCCTCATTGAAATAATATTCTTAAACCATGTTCAAGAATCCTGAAATAGAATTCCCTCTTATTTGCTTATTTAAGACTGCCAGATTGATATCTTTATTATAAATTGTTTTCTCAATCTTTAGTTTCTATCACAGTCACCTGGAGGAGTTACTAAAATAGATTTCCGGGGTCCCACCTCAAGAGTATGTAATTCAGTAGGTCTAGGGTGGACCCAAATGTTTACATTTCTACTGAGTTCCCAGGTGATGCTGATACTGCTGGTCCAGTGACCATACTTTGACAACTATGAATTTATTCAAACTCAAAATATTTTAATGACTTCCTAATATAAACCAGTAATTTTTTTCAGATCGAATTGCTGTCATATTGACTCTTTCAGACTCTTTCAATATGCTTTTGAGCTCTTATTTGCCAAGTACTGTGTTTACTTCACAGAGGTGGCGATAAGGAACCTCTCTCAAGGAACTCAGTCTGATAGAGTTAACAGTAGTAGTATTATTTAAACTCATTTAATCCTCAGAGGAGTTTTATGAATTGGGGTATATAACGCTAATTTTAGATGAAAAAAACCTGAGGTCTAGAAAGGTTAAATAGTTTTCCAGAATTCACACAGTGAGTCTACGGAGGAGCTGGAATTTGCTGTTCCGCTTTCCTGATTATGTAGTGTAAAAAGTTTGTGAAGGTTAGTGAACCACAGGAGAGATGGAATAACTGGTTCTACCTTAGGAAATTAGAGGGCATTACAGAAGATGTGACACTGGAGCATTTTAAGGAACAAGTAAAAAGCCAGATGAATTGGAACCATGAACATTTGCAGCTGAAGGAGCAGGTCTGCAAAGCCATGGAAACCTGAGAGAATCTATGTTTCACAGACTGTAAATAGTTAATGTAAGACACACAATAATGTAATAACACAATAGGCCAGATGGAGTATAAGAAGAAAGGAAACCATAGACAGCAGGGTCAAAGTCATGAAGGGTAAAAAGTTTTGTATTCTGGGTTAAGAAGTTTTTAAAATAGGATTAAGTTTTTTTTATTCTTTCTCTTAACAGCTTTTATCTTTGTAAGCGATTGGTTCTCAAAGTATGGTCTGTCAGGTGGCAGAATCAGCATCACAAGAACCATGTTAGAAATGCAAATTCCTGGGCCCCACCCCAGACCTTCTGAATCAAAAATGGAGGCGAAACCCAGCCATCTGTTTTTAGAAGACCTCTACGTGACTTGTGCATGCTAAAGCTTGAGAACCATAGGTTCTCATAGGTCCCATAGGTTACATAGAATTGTTTGAAAACAGCCTTCAGACTTGCCAGAAATCGCTGTGGTGATAGTAATTGTATCTGATTTAATTGTTTAAGTACAATGCTTAACAAAATTGGGTTATTAATACTGTTTAAGGCACACATATCTTCAGTATGATCCATTTGCACTTTGCAAACCAATTCTTCATTGTTGTAAAAGAGGTCTGAATCAGGATTAGAGTTTATTATATCAGCAAAGAATAGGGTGCTAATTATTCCTTAGCCTAAGGGAATGGTTTGGAAACTTACTAATCTTATTTTAATCATAAAAAAAAAGTAGTAAACCCTTTTTAAGGGTTAGGGGCTTTTGTTTTGGGTGCTTGCTAATATATAAAACTGGTGTTTAAGTTAGCATTTAAGCTGCTCTGTTTAAAACAGATGTGTTAAAAGAATTAATGTGGGTGCCTGGGTGGCTCAGTGGGTTAAAGCCTCTGCCTTTGGCTCAGGTCATGATCTCAGGGTCCTGGGATCGAGGCCCGCATCGGGCTCTCTGCTCAGTGGGGAGCCTGCTTCCTCCTCTCTCTCTCTGCCTGCCTCTCTGCCTACTTGCGATCTCTGTCAATAAATAAATAAGTAAATCTTTAAAAAAAATAAAAATAAATAAAAGAATTAATGTATTTACATCAAGAAATGACTAAAACCAATTCACTTTTTCCTTATTGACATAGAAATAAAAAATATTGAGAGTATAATCTAGGATGGTCAGACAAACTCTAAATGCCCGGCACGGTCTTTTTGCAAACTGCACCCAGTATTTGGTGAACATATCCACATGGTGTCTGAACTGAACTTTACACCAAAGCCTTATGGCTTATATAGTTGTTCTGTAGTTTAGTTACATATAGCCTTACGTTGTTTTATGCAGCTCTATAAGCATTTAAAGCCTAACATATATAAGTATATATTAATGACCTACATATCCTTTCTAGTTATTAGGTATGTAAAATCTGTTTGCGTCTTAGAAATAGCAAGAAGTAAAGTATATGCTGTAATTAATGTGACTAATGCTCTTATAAACAAGCTTGTATCTTTTGTGTATTGATTCAAGGATTTAAAAGTAGTAAGTCCACTGAGGCATTGACCCCTTCTGAATCTGTTTCTGATTTCTGCTATTACTATCAGGTTTTTTTGTTCCCTTAAAGATACTCTGTTCACATTATATAAAATATTTTGATTGAAGCTTATTAAAACTATAGACAATAAATAAGGACCATTAGTCCCCTTCATTTTATGCATGAGGAAACCGGTCTAAATACTTGATTTCCTGATGGTCACACAGGTAGTGAGTAGCAGAACCAGGATTAGAACCAGCTCTACTTAGATTACGGTATAAAAGGCACCACTACATAAGACAGGATATTTCTGCCCCTCAATATGAAACCAGTCTGAGGCCCCGCATCATCTAAAATAGAGTAGTCTTCAAATATATTAGCATCTAAATTTTCTTAGAATATACTTTATGAAGAGTATTTTGCAAAGTTTTATATCAGTTATTTAAAGACCTCTTTTTATATTGATAAAGTAGATTAAAATTGTCAGGTTTGTCTTTACAAGGAAATCTAATAACTGTTCTTCAAAATTTACAAAAATACCAAGAAAAGGATATAGATAATTCACTGTTCTTACTATTTAAGAGGACAATTATTGAACCTTCTGTTATTATCATATAAATGCTAAGGTGATAGTTGAACTTGGGATATACTTACTAACTAGACTACTACCAAATATTTCCAGGAAAAACTTGTCTAAACCACATACCTTTGTAGATGATTTTTGCCAGCTAGTAACCTATAATGAAAGTATGAAGACTTGCCAGAATGTTGAGATTGGTGTTAACCAAACCTGCAAGTATCATTTACTCAAAGCTGGTTCTAGAAATTTTTAAACCAGAAGTAAAATCTACAGAAGGAAAGTCATCATCTGAATTTTAATGCAATAAGTGACCACTGGAATTTCCACATGAAAGTCAATTAGAATATATAATTGGTAAATGAAGAAGTTTAAAAGATGTAGAGTGTGTACTGCTCATTCAAAAGGTATCTTTAAAAGTTCACAGAGTTAAGAGTTCTGAATAGAATTGGGAGTTGCTTTTAAATAGCACATATGTCATAGGGAAATGAGCAATGTTGGAACTACAAAGGAGTTTTGGAAGTCTTCTATTAACTGAGATCCCTTATTTTCAAAATGGGAGCTTTATACTGAAATTATGAGAATAGACTTTAATAAGCTATTTTAAGTTACTATTTTTGGTTTTAAGTAAAACAAATGTTTTTAATTATTTTACGAGTTGGAAAGAAGTTTACATTTTTAGAAAAATTTAATGAAGTATTCTAATTTTTTCCAGTGCATCTGGGGGAGGTGGTGTAGCCATTGACAACAAAATAGAACAAGCAATGGTAAGTAAAAGTTTATAGTTCTCTCATTTCATAGGTTGTTGGTTGTAGGAAGCATTTGGTTTTTATCAATTCTAAAAAAACACCTAATTTCTTTAAAACAAGATAACCAAAGTATATTTTTTGATAATCAGATTTAGTTGAAGATGCTAGAATATTGAGAATTTTTAGTCTGGAAATACCGATGGAGTTAATATTTTCCCCCATTTGAACATCTCACATTTCATGCATTACCATTGATAAATCAGGGCCATTTTGAGGGGCATACATAATCAGAATGCATTATGTGCCTTCAAATATTTCAGCATCAAAAATAGTTTATAGACAAAGAGTATTAAAATGAAAACTTTAGTGGAAGCCTTCCTTTTTATAAATGCTGTTTTAGTCAGCTCTAATAAATAGAACTTGTTGAATCTGTTTCTGATTTCTGCTATTACTATCAGTTTTTTTGTTCCCTTAAAGATACTCTGTTCACATTATATAAAATATTTTGATTGAAGCTTATTAAAACTATAGACAATAAATAAGGACCATTAGTCTCAAACTATTTTTCTTTAAGGTTTTAGAGTTGGAAATTGCAGGTCGCTTTATCTCTTAAAGAAATGCTATAACTAGTTTAATATCAATTTAATATCCTTTGCTCTCTTGGTCTAACCTCTAAGCGTGTGATTTTAAACTTTTTTTTTTAATTCTAAGCTTCTGATTGACAATTTAAGGAACCTAGTATTTTTGGAAATCACTCCAGACTTTGAAGAGAGATCTTGGGCTTGCTGCCTTCTTGGAAACAGGATTTTTTTCCCACCCTTCCCTCCCTTAGGGCCAGTCAAGATACAGTAGAAACATTAAACCAAGAAGAGCAGGAAAACCAGTATAAAAATGCTTTGTGTTTAGGAAGGCCCCAGATAGGCCAGAACCAGATAGCAGCACCTTTCTCTTTCACTCTTTTTGACATTGCTAATTTTGTTTTTCACAGGATCTGGTGAAAAGCCATTTGATGTATGCAGTAAGAGAAGAAGTGGAAGTTCTAAAGGAACAAATAAAAGAATTAGTTGAAAGAAACTCATTACTTGAACGAGAAAATGCACTGTTAAAATCTCTTTCCAACAATGATCAATTATCCCAGCTCCCAGCCCAACAGGCCAGTCCTGGTAGCACTTCTCAACAGCAAGCAGTGATAGCACAGCCTCCGCAGCCAGCGCAACCTCCACAGCAGCCGAATGTCTCCTCAGCATAAAGCTTTCTTGCCTCATTAAGAAAAAAACTGAAAGCAATCTATCCTTGTGTGCCACTGGTATTCTTTCCACTTTATACGAAAGCAAGTAGCCATGCTTCGGTTGTGTGTTTGGCCTTTTCAGTATTAGACAATCATTCTACAGGAGCTTTTCCTCCCTTTGAGATGTCATGCAGCGCTGTTGATGTCCAGTTTTATGTCATCAGTACATGAGGAGTATAATAGATGGGGTTTATTAAAGCAAGCAAAGTCTGCATTTTACCTGGTGCACATGAGTGGGGTCTTCTAAGAGCTTTGGTGGCTCTCCTGTTTTTCCTATTATCCATGGATTTACCCTGAGCCTTCCTATCACATTATAAATAACAGTTCATCTAAAGAGCCACTTTTCTTTCAATACCAGTAACATTTGCCTACGTAAGTTTTCATTTGTGTTTTATTTATTACAGGGCTGCTATTTTCATAATGTACATGAACAATGTCACAGAACTTTTTTAATTTTTTGAATAATTATAAGTGTCAGTAAAGGATTTGAAAGACAGGATTGCATTTAATAGATAAAAACGTTTAGGCAATAATTGAACAAAAGAATCCTGGCATATTTCTAACACTAATGGCAATTTACCTTTGGTATTTATTTTCAGTAGTAAAGACCCAGCTTGAATGTAAATTTTGTATAGTGTAAGTATGAAGAACATAGTGCAACTGTACAGGTAGTCACCAGTTATTGTGATATAATAAATAATTGGGCTATTTTGATGAAGAAAACTTTGTTCATTTATTTCTACTTTCTAATAGAGAAATTGCCACGATTCCTCTGCTTTTTGACATTTCGTATGACTTTCTTTTTTCGGGTGGGAATAAAAAGCTGTGAAATTGTTCAACCTACTTTGTAACCAAAGAAGCAAAGCTGTGTAATGGAGTTTTTTTTTATAATGCACATTCTTTATGTATTTTTATTTAGTGTTTTCTTGGTCACAATTTTCTTTGCTGTCTAGCATGACCTGCATGACCTATAATCTTTGAACCACTTTCGTACCTCATGTTTTTATCCAGCACTCTTATTGTAATATGTACTAGTCTGTGAACAATGTCAAATAAAAAAGAACGAACAGGTAGTATGGTGGAGCTGAGCTAGTGTACTATACACTAGTTGTAAAAAAAAAAAAAATGAAGTGAGCCATCTTTTGTTCATTTAAAATGGTGTTTTGAATTTCGTATGCAGAAAACATTTTGTTACATTGCAGATTTTAATGTATTTAATAAATGCAACATGCAGATTAAGTGCAGTGTATACTGAGTATTTAAATTAAAATGTACATTTCATAAATACAGTTTCAAAAGAAAGCATCATTTTGTGTATACTAACACATTAAGTGTATGTCAGAAATTGATGTATAAATATATATTTTAACACATTTTCTGAAATTAAACTGCAGTTTTGTTGAAATATTTGGCTCTATATGTGTTCAAAATTTAATTTGATTAGATTTGTATTTTCATAGTTCAAGATATTCCTTAAATGAAAACATGTTAATTAATGACTTAATGATAGTTCTTAAATTTTCAAAGTAAAATAATTTAAAGAATGAAAGAATGGTGAGCAATATTTGTACTCAAGATTCATTTTATGTTGGTGACATTTAAGTAAAATCCTTGTCTACCAAAACTTTTACTTGAATTCAGAAAGGTGCCTGTAGAAAATTAACATGCTTTGTGTCTATAGCCAGCTAGCTAATCAGGAGTTAACGAGAACCAATAGTTAGCTCTCTGTGTTGTTATAAGAGGATAAATAAGTGTTTTTTTCTATATAAAATTAAAATTTCATTAGATTTAGCTTAAATGCATAAATTGGGGTGTATGTGGGATCAACAAATATTTATATTTCAGTTGTGCTGGAAGATATATTGAATATAAACAAAATTTTAATGAGTAACATTAGAAGTAACTAAAACTAACGACACATGCTTGAAGAAGCAGTCCTATAGATGTAGAATGAGATTTTAAGTAGAGTCACCCACAGATGAGTTAGAAAATGAAACTCCCATGTTGGAATGTTAACGAGAAGGCTCACCAGGTATGCCGCTCAAATGCAAACAGTGTGATATTTAATACAGGCAAAGAAAAATTAGTATTAGGAAAGGTTGGAATTTTTGTGAAAATATAAATTTTGGTTCTTGGGATAGAAAAACACTTTATAAATATAATCACAAAGGTGATTAATTTTAAGTGGTAATTTAAAAAAGCAATTTTTACTACTTCTACATTTTAAAAAGACCACCATGACAGAAAATATGGATAGTTCACAGAAGAAATAAGTGGCAGTGTCTCAAGTTTCAGCCTCTAGTAACCTTAGAAATGCAAATTAATATTTAACAAATTATCATTTGTCTTAAATAGCAGGACCTAATGTAGAAAAGGCAAGCTTTCTTGTGTACTTCTAGAAAGTAATTTGGTAATATGTATCAAGAGCCTTAAATATTAATAAACTTTTCAGTTTAATAATATAAAAAGACAACTCATGGTGCAGTGTTCAAAAAATACAAAATTACAATAGTGCTTACTTATCCTTTGCTCTCCCATCTCCCCCATTTCCCTGTGGATCTCCCTTCCCAGTATCTACCCCTGAAAACAGCTATAAAAGGAACCCTTTACATCCAAACCTACTCATGACGCATGCCCCCACCCCAAAGTCAGGGACAGTCTTAAAGGTGTGAAAGCTTACTGTTTTTCAGAATCTGATACACTGTTTTGGGAACAACATCAGACATTCCCCTAGTGATAAAGTTTGTTTAGGAACGTAAGTAAATTTAAGTTTGACCTCAGGAGTTTTAAGGTCTCTTGCTCCACATAATTGGAATATTTATTGAGATGCCAATTTGGGGGCACAGTCTAATAGGAATGCCATCCATAATTCTCTTAGTGTAATGCCCATAGACCAAGGTGCCATGTAAGTTTTCTGCTGGTTTACTCAAGCCAACCAGAAAATCATAGGTGAAAATTTTTTTTGGTAATGGCAATGTGTCCGCAGTACAAACCCAACTTTCCCCAAAGAAAATTTATTTTAGGTAGTTAATAATGTGACTTTACAGCTTGCTATGCCCCCTCCCAAAAAAAAGGGTTATGAGATACTAAGTATGCAGTTTCTTTAATATGCTGAACGATATTTCCAATTCTGTTACATTATGAGTTAAGTAGAAGTATTAAGACAGACTTTACCATCAAGTCTCCAGAGATGGGTAATCATTACTGCTTTTATTCACAAAGAATTGTCACAGGTCAGAGATTGTGATATTTCTCCCAAGTTCCAAACTCTATAGTCACTCCTAGACCTTTTTCAAAAGAGTGAGGGGAAGTCCTTAGAATTAGAGTAAAAAAAAATACCAGCTCTTCATGGGAATTTATCTCTGTAGAACCAGAAATAACTTACCAGTTGATTTGAGGGGAATAAACTTTTAAGATGATCTGAAGTCACAATTTTTTAAAGGAGGTTCAGTGGCAGGTACTTGGTGTCATGACTCAATTCTCTTAAGTAATTTTGTTAAAGGACAAAACCCAGCTCTAAAGATTCAGTTTGAGGGCATAGACGAACCAACATGTACAATGCAATAATAAAAACAGTCAAGGATCGTTTTGTCAAGGAAGATTTCCCTCAAAGAAGTGACACCTGATTAAAAGTGCTCAAAAGCTTAGAGGAGAGCATAAACTAAACTCTTTGGATAGCCACAGAATTATTTCCCAGGAGACAGGCAGATGGACTCATCCACCTCAGTAGGTTGGCATCTAGAGCAAAAATAATTTATTGAATGATTTTAGGCAGTGGGATTGTGATCAGATAAATATTTTAGAAAAATTAATCATTCTAGTTATCAATGATGGGCAGTAGATTGGTGAGTTGAACTGGAAGTGGAGAAATAATTTAGGAGAGACAATAATCCAGAAATGATGAACAGGCAAAATTACAAAATGGTAAATAGGCAGATTTGTGATGCTCACTAGGAAGTTTGTCTTGGATCTTTCTGTACCATTCCCAATGGCAGGTGCCTATTTTTTCTGCTTCCAAAGAAAGATCTGAAAACCCAAGTCTTAACAATGTTTTAGTCAAAACTTTTCCTTCTAACAGCCAATATACCTCTATGAAATGAAAGTCTCTGTTTAATTAATTAATTTCATGAATTTAGCAATAGGGTATGCCTCTATAAATTCAGCCCTATAGGTAAGCCAAATTTTGTCCTTTTATGGTGACTAGGATTAGAGTGGCCCAGAAGCATGAGTCCAAAGCCTGTCTTTCAGGTCTAACCCTCCCCAAAAAGGACAATAGAGGTTCTGAACCCATTGCAGATAACTGAAATCCAAGTCAAAATGCTTTTGCTGGCTTCAACTTTTCTTCATTCTTTGATGCAGCAGTTCAATTCAGGAAGGCTTCTTTCTTCCCCATAAGTCCGCTGCCTAAGCAGAACTGAACCTTTTCTCCCACCTCCTCCTGCCTCAACCTAGTAACTCATGTTTCTATTTTCTAGCAATACTAATAATTTATTGTTTAGTGATGTATATTTGTTCCCTACTTTCCCCTTTCCAACATTCTAGGAATCATCCCTGTACATGTATTTCTATGCCAAGTCACAGAATTTCTATAGCAAGATCTGTTCTTTGAATGTATGTATTCCTTTGTCAGTGAAGAATATTACTATACAAGTGCTATTTAATGATTTCCTTAGTGGGCTACAATTGGTATAACATGCTATGTTCACTCATGAAATATGCTAAGTGAGGCACTATACAAAGCGCGTTAAAAGTCACAGACCTCTTTTTTTTAAAAAACAGAATCATGAAAGTAAGACAGTCTTTCAGGATTGGTAATAGTTAAGTATGAAGTTGGTATTTTGCACTGACACAGTCTTCTTGCTCATAAAATTTGTTCAACATACTTAGTGAGTTAGCTTTATTTTTTTTTCTAACCAGGCAAACTGATAGATTAGGCAATTTTGAGAATTTTCCCATGATCTGATGTCATGAATTGAACTATAAAACGGCATATAAATTTATGGACTAAGACTGCCCAAAGAAGCTAAAGTTATCCCTTTGAGAGAGGGAAGGAAAAGATGTGCTAACTTAGATCATAATAATAATTGAATTTTAAAACAAGGAAAGTGCCAGACTTCTACTTTCCCCCCCAAAAAGTTGTTACCTTTTCATCTTTCTATGTAACAACTGTAAAGTATTCCTGCCCACTACAATCCAGCTGTTTTCCAGATCACATTTCTTATCATTTCATAGGCAAGCAACACATCTATAGATAGATCATACCTGAGGACATCCATTGACAGCAAGGGAATATTTTTCCCACACTTGGCATGAGATAATAACAGGTCAGTGTCTTATTCTAGTGTTTCTACTAAAATATATAATATATAATTTAATCAGGTGTCTGATGGACAGGAAAAAATAAATATGTGTAACTTTGTAAATCCCCTAAGGTTTTGTTTTTGAGAAGTTTGGGTTTTAATTTTTATTTTATAGAAACATTGTTGAATGCACTTCAATTCTATTTCAATTCAGGTGCCGCACCCTGTACTAGATGTTTGGGGATAGAAAGATAAATGGAACATAACTTGTGCACTCCAGGAGCTATCATCCAATGTAAAAGTAAAAACTCAAGTGCCATTGTTTATTCAAAGTGTATGTCATAGTTTGTGGACCTCATATAATCTGTTGAATGGAAGGTTCATGTAAATCAACAATAATATTGCCATGCCACATGAAACCGTTTGACATTGCCAGGAAACAACTTTAAATCACCAAAAAGCTTTTACATCAAACAATACTTTTAGAAAGAGGGGACTTGGTGAAAAGCTTCCTATCTCTACATTGAGACTGTGGGGTGTCCCCTGAAAGAGAGAAGTTTACACGTTTTTTAATACTCTAAGTTTGTAGATAATGGAACTGATTTAAATCAAACTTAACTAGAATAGAATTTGTGTGTCATGAGTTATATTATCTATTGTCTCATAAGCAACACACTCAGTAGCTTGGGTGACAAAATCAGCTACCATTCAATGGACCAAGTTAAGAATAACTCAGGTGCCTGATGCCAAAAATAAATCTGCTAGAGCTGAGAATCCAGAAACAGCTATGTATTAAGTAAAGGATAAAAGCAACATTTCAAATCAGTAGGGGAAGAATGGACTGTTAACAAATAGTACTGAGATGAAATAACCATTTGGGGGGGAAAAATTAGATCTCTAGCTCACAAAAATTAATTCCAGCTAGACAAGCAGTAAGTCATGCTTTTTGGTTACACATCCCTTATAGAAATCTCCCTGTGAAAATGCAGATAAACAAAAAATTTTACAAGATTATGAAGAGATGCCCAGCCTCAGCAAAATAAAGGAAATACACATTAAAAAATAAGAAACTATCTCAAATCCAATTGGCAAATACTTAAGATATATGTAAATTACAAGCCTGCAAGGGTGTAGAAAAACAGGAATCCTACATTGCTAGTAAATGTACAAATTGGCACAGCTACCTTTAAAGGCAGTCGAATGATATCCATTAAAATTTAAAATTCACATGTCCTGTCACCCAACATTTCCAGTTTTTAAGGAAACACGCTTTTCATACTTGTGTTCACAGGGTGGCTTATACAATTGTATGTTTGTAATAGAATAAAATTGGAAAAAACAAAATACCCATCAAGAGGATGGAACACTATACAACACTGGGCATCAATGAAAAAGAATAAGATTCATACACATACTGACATAGAAAGATCTCTAATCTACCATAAGTTTTTTGAAAGTTTGGAGGAAAATGAAGGCCAATACATGCAATACATAATGATACCATTGTTTTTAAGACACATATATACACACACACAAATAAATACTGTATACTGTACTTCTTAAGTACTGATTTGTATATTATAAAAATGTACAGAGAAGGTCTGGAAGGATACTAACCAAACTGTTAACAGTAGTTTGGTGGAGTGCATTAGCTTTAACTGTAATATTTGATGTTTTTGAGGATGCATTCATGTATTGTTTGTGTAATGACAAATTAATAAATTAGAAATAAAATAAAATAGAAGGTGTTTTCTTCCTGTCTTCTGCTAATGTCCCCCCTGGTGCTCTGGGTCTCATTGTTTTCTGCCTCCTCCCCACCTCTTTCCCTCTCTCTCATTTCTTCTCCTTCCCCCTCTCCTGGGACTTCATCCCATCAGTGTTGATACAGGCTTAATACATAAATACGTGATAAATAAGTAACCCTCCCTGCCTAACTGGTAGTGTGCTCCCTTCACTTGCTTTTTTTACTACCTGTTTCACCTTTCCATTTCTTCCTCTTCCACTCACTGCTGGTTACATGCAGTCTGACTTGGTAGGCGCTCCCATTGTACCCCCAAACCATTTTTCACAGGGTCACCAAAGATCACTGTGTTGCTAATTCCATCCAGGAAGTTTCAGTCCTTATCTTATTGAGCTGACATGGAAGTTATACATTCCATGTCCATGTCCATTCTTCCAGTGGTTTATCTTCTAAATTTTTTATCATTTTGCTGTGGAAATTTTTGGTCATATACAAAAGTAAACAGTATAATAAACCCCTATGTGCCTATCACCCAGCTTAAACAATTATCCACTCATGAGCAATCTTGTGTTATTCACACTTGCACCAATTTTCCCCACTATCCTCTGGATTATTTTGAAAGAAATTCAAGATCTCATAACACTTCCTCCATTCCTATTATGTTTCAGCACATAATTCTAAAAGATAAGAATTCTTTTTAAAAAAATAATAACCATATGACTATTATCCCACTTCAAAATTAACGATAATTCCTTAATATTATTAAAAATCTAGTTTATGTCTACATTTCCCTTCTTGTCTTAAATTTTTTATAGTGCAGTTATTGGAATTCAGACCAAAACAAGGTCCATACAATGCAACTGGCTGGCATGCCTCTGAAGTCTCTTTTAATCTATAGATTCCCTACTCCCTTCCGTTTCCCTTGAAATTCTTTAAAAATTAGTGTTGTTTGTCCTGTAGCTTTTCCAAAGTCTGATTTTCCCTGATTGCATTCTCTTAGAATCATCTGTCCCCTAGGGTTAGGTTAGTTAGATCTAGAAGCTTAATCAGATTCAGGTTCATATTTTGTCCAGATTAGTTCATAAGTGATGGTGTATACTTCCATCATATAATGTCCGCTTGTCCCTATTTTGTAATTTGGGCAGCAATTAATATTCACTGTCTAGACCAGTAGCCTGGTAATTCTATCATTCTTTCTCACTCATAATGTGAAGTTACTTCTCTAAAGAGAAACTCACCCTAATCAGCTCTTCAGTTACCCTGAGGTACAGTTCATATAAGGAAGACAGGGACTTAGTTCTTTCTTTTTACTTCTCAGTTTTCAAAATAATGAGTTGCATACCTACAAAGGAACAAAAATAAACAAGGAGTGATTAAGGAAGACTTTGATATTTATTCTGAGAAGAGGGAAGAAAGGATGAAGGGGGTTGATTGAGGATGATGTATGTCGGGTGTTGGTAGGGAGAAGCCAGGAAACAATAACTCCCAAAAAGTTGAGAGATGGGAAATGGCAGCCTGAAGACTTGCCTGTTTACAGCTGAGTCTGGGTGTAACTTCTGAGTCAAGAGTACCTTGAGAGCATGCAAGCAAGCAGGAAGTTGCAGAGTGGAGGCTGGCTTGGAGGCATCAGCAGCAGACAGGAAAATTTCAGGGTGCTCTGAGAATCCAGAGAATGAATAGGTGCACAAACGAGCAGCAGACTCTTGCGTGCGAGTGTCCTACTACATGGATACTGGAGATACTACCCTTCCAAGTAAGGAGGTTTCCTAAGAAACACAGCATGGGATGAGGGATATTTAGCTTATCCAGCATTACTTCTAAGCAATGCAGTAAAGATCAGCAACACTGGTACTCTTTATCTTACTGCCTTTGTCAACCTTATCTTGACTCTCCATGAGAATCAGCTTATCATTTTTACCGTATTGCCCTGGACACAAGAAAAGGTTTCAGCATTGGGACATCAGCTCAAGAACCTAGGGGGCCGATGCAAGAACCTAGGTCTGTACAGGCCTCCTAGAAACCACTCCTCTCATCCACCTTTCGCAGGCTCTAGTTCTCTTCCTTGCTTCTCCCCTTTCCATCCTATCTTGCCCCCAGTTGACTGTCCTTGTGAAGCACTCACTATGATCGAAAGGATGCTCCTTCTCAGGAATATCAGCCTCTTTTTAAATGGGACTCTTGAGGCGCCTGGGTGGCTCAGTCAGTTAAGCATCCTACTCTTGGATTTGGCTCAGGTCCTAATCCCATGGCTCCAGACGTCCAGCCCAGCGTCTGGCTCCTGGTTCAGCAGGAGTCTGCTTGGCTATTCCCTCGGTCTGCCCCTTCGCTCACTCCCACTTTCTCTCTCTCTCAAATAAATAAATAAATCTTCGAAAAGAAAATAAGGGGCGCCTGGGTGGCTCAGTGGGTTAAAGCCTCTGCCTTCGGCTCAGGTCATGATCTCAGGGTCCTGGGATCAAGCCCCACATCGGGCTCCCTGCTCAGTGGGGAGCCTGGTTCTTCCTCTCTCTCTTCGCCTGCCTCTCTGCCTACTTGTAATCTCTCTCTCTCTCTGTCAAATAAATAAATAAAATCTTAAAAAAACAAAAACAAAAAGAAAATAAAAATAAGTGGGACCCTTGAAGGCTACCCTGTCCTGTGCTCCAGAAAGAATGAACAAGTGAAGAGTTGGCACTGGCTGCCAAAACACAGCCAACCCCTTGCTTCCAGGACCTCGAGTTCCAAACCCGTGAATCTTGGCTTTTTCACTGACTTCAGCTTCCGGAACCCATCCCCTTTCCGCATTAGGTAATGGCCATGATGATAGCTGACTCATCCAGGCATGCAGCTTTCCTGGAAGTTTCCTCTGCTCAGATAATCACACTTGGGGAGAAAAAACCAGTTAAGCTTCTCTCCCTGAATATTCAAAAATGTTAGCACAACCTAGAGAGTGTCGGAGGAGAAGAAAGGGCATCAGGGTTCTGGGACCAATATGTGGGACTTAAAATGAACTAAGAAACATGGCACAGAAAGTTGCCAATGCCTAGGACGAAGCTGAGTGGTATAAAACTAAATGAAAATCCCCCTTTTGCCCTTTGATAGCTGGGAACCTTCAAACCACGTCTCCCTCAAAGGTAGTTTGGTGAGAGCAGAGACTCCTCCTTTATTACTCACAGTTGTATTCCTGGTACTTAGTACTATTATTAAATGGAGGGAAGGCTGGGTGGGTGAATGAATGAGGGTTCATATTTATGTTACATATTCTTTATTCTTGAGTTTTCCAAACTGTAAATGCAGCCTGAGATAACCAGATCATAGGTTTGTTGTAAGGATTAAACAAAATAACGTATGTACATCACTTAACTGGGACCTGGCCCACTGTATGCATGCAATAAATGTTTGTTCTTGCTTTCCTTTTTATCTCTTTCTGGCCATCTGATTGAGGCCATGCTTTTCACTTTTTGACCAGAAGGTCTAGGAAAAAACTGGATGATTTTTAAGTCCTGGAAATAGCACCTATGATAATTAGGGTCACCTCCAAAATCTTTTTTTCCCTTTGATCTCATCCTCATAACTATCCTATTATAAGGTTTGGAAAAGTGAGTATTTTGCTCATTTCACAGATAGGGAAACAGGTTTAGAGAATGCTGAGAGCTTGTAACCTGCTGAAGATCTCAGATCTGCTTGGCGGTAGAACTAGATTCCAGACTGTGGGATGCCAAACCCCATGTTTCTCTCCCCGTTGTACTCAAATGCGTTAGAGATCACAAAAAAAAAAAAAAAAAAAAAAAAAAAAAAAAATCCTTTTCTGGAAAAAATTATGTTGAAGCTATACACAAATCATTCCTATTCATTGATTCATCTATTTTATTTCATTGAGGCAGCTCTGTGATTCGAAACATGGCCATACAGAATGAGCAAAATGAGAACAATATGTGACAATATAGCCTCCTTGGAATGAAGAAAGGTAAGTCACCATCCATAGAATACCAACCACACTGCAATCAGCTCACTGATGTCTCTAATTTCTGCAGCTGCAGTGCAGGGGAGAGGTGTTATTTATTTGTTAGATGTGTGTATTCCCAGAACACCTGGATGGCTCAGTTAAACGACTAACTCTTGATCTCAGCTCAGGTCTTGATCTCAGGATTGTGAGTTCAAGTCCCCCACTGGGCTCCACAGTGGGCATGGAGCCTACTTTAAAATAACAATAATAACAATAATAATTTAGAATAAAAATAAGAATTTAAAAATGTAGAAAAAGAAATGTGTATTCCCTTAAATACCACATGATCACTGAAAAATTCTAATTAAAACGTTTATTTTTTTTAAAGAGGCAAAACCTCCCCTACCTACTCATTCTCAACCCTGCCCTGCAGAGTTAATCTCCACTAACTCTGCAGTTGAGCTGCATGTAATTCAGATATACACACATAACACATTATGTGTGTGTGTGTTTTTAACATAAATGGGATCATACTAAACATATTCTTCTTTAACTTGCTTTCTACAAATCTACAATAATCAATGGACACCCTTTTAAAACGCCACAGAGATCATCTTTATTCATTTAAATGGTTATGTAGTATTGTATAATAAGCCTACCATAACATTTCCCTATTAGTAGACAATTGACATTTGAATTTTTCCTATAAACAAAATTGCTTATCCATATATTTTTGTCCAATTGCATGAGAATTTCTTCAGAATAAGAATGCCATTAGCCAACAATTCTTGAGTCCTTTACCTTCACACCACGTGATTAGGAAAAGAGGATGACTGAGTTGTAGCTATGAAGTCATTTCACTGTAAAAAAATTTGGAGAACTAAGCCTCACAAAAGGTAAAACCAGAATGTTGTCTTTGGGGATTTTTTGTTTTTCTTTTACAACTTCGTGAGTATGCACTTGTGCTACTCTACGTTTCTTGGCTTCTGAGGAATTCTTCCCTGTTGACACTATGTCACCTTCTAAGAAGTCTTTCAGAATACTTGCCTGCAACTTATCACAGGCTGATAATGGGGGAATATCTGGCATTTGTTCTAAGTTCTCCTCGTTTGGTCTGTACATATGCATGCTACATAAAATTATGCAGAATTAAAACAATGAGGTAAATTTTAACTTGTAAAAAGCAAAGAATTTTACAAGTAATAATCTTCAAACCTAGCAGAGATATGCTAAATAATCACCTTCATTTATTTGTGGTAGGAGTCAAACTTCAGAAAATATTATTTTATCATTTTTGTTTTTAAAATTGAGATGTAAGTGACATATAACACTATATTAGTTTCAGATACATGATATAATGATTCAATTGTATATATTAAAAAATACATAAATACACAATAAAAATGATATTTGTGTATATTGAAAAATAAGCACCACAATAAGTCTAAAATCTGTCACCATATGTAGTTACATAATTCTTTTCTTGTAATGAGAACTACTCATTAGTATTACTCTCTTAGTAAATTTCAAATATGCAATACAGTATTATTAACTATAGTTATTTGGTATGTAATTAGAACAGAAACTTAGTTCCTCAGCTCCAAAACTCAAATTCTGTTCATCTTCCAGATATATCGATATTCTAATGATAAGATACCAGAAGACTCTATTTCTTTTATTTTAACACCATGTACTCCTCTATCCCACTTACTTGCCAAACTATTTGCCTCTGAAGGAAAAGCTGAGTAGAAGGAAAAAGGAAAAATAGTCAGAATCTAGGTGTTCCAAGAAGACTGGTTAAAGTAGGGAAGCAATATTTTGAATAACCTCTTATTGTAATATATTTTAATCAACTTTACTGAGGTATAAACTATACAATAAAATGAATCATTTTATTTTATTTTATTTTACAGGGTTTTTTTAAATTATTATTTGCCCCAGGGGTACAGGTCTGTGAATCATNCTTTCACAGCATTCACCAAAGCACAAACCCTCCCCAATGTCCATAACCCATCCACCCTATCCCTACCCTCCCACCCCCCAGTAACCCTCAGTTTGTTTCGTGAGATTAAGAGTCTCTTACGGTTTGTCTCCTTCTTGATCCCATCTTGTTTCATTTTTTCCCTGCCTATCTGCCATGACCCCCCACCCTGCTCCTCAAGTTCCTCATATCAGAGAGATCATAATGATAATTGTCTTTCTCTAATTGACTTATTTCGCTTAGCATAATAGCCTCTAGTTCCATCCACGTCATTGCAAACGACAAGAATTCCTTTCTTTTGATGGCTGCACGGTATTCCATTTTATATATATATATATACCACATCTTCTTTATCCATTCATCTGTTGATGGATATCTAGGTTCTTTCCATAGTTTGGCTATTGTGGACATTGCTGCTATAAACATTCGGGTGCATGTGCCCCTGAGGACCACTACCTTTGTATCTTTAGGGTAAATACCCAGTAGTGTGATTGCTAGGTCGTAGGGTAGCTCTATTTTCAACTTTTTGAGTGTTTTCCACACTGTTTTCCAGAGTGGCTGCACCAGCTTGCATTCCTACCAACAGTGTAGGAGGGTTCCCCTTTCTCCGCATCCTCGCCAACATCTGTCGTTTCCTGACTTGTTCATTTTAGCCATTCTGACTGGTGTGAGGAGATATCTCACTGTGGTTTTGATTTGTATTTCCCTGATGCCGAGTGATGTTGAGCACTTTCTCGTGTATCTGTTGGCCATTTGGATGTCTTCTTTGGAGAAATGTCTGTTCATGTCTTCTGCCCATTTCTTGACTGGGTTATTTGTTCTATGGGTGTTGAGTTTGAGAAGTTCTTTATAGATTTTGGATACAAGCCCTTTATCTGATGTGTCATTTGCAAATGTCTTCTCCCATTCTGTCAGTTGTCTTTTGGTTTTGTTGACTGTTTCCTTTGCTGCGCAAAAGCTTTTAATATTGATCAAGTTCCAATAGTACATTTTTGTCCTAGCTTCCCTTGCCTTTGGTGATGTTCCTAGGAAGAAGTTGCTGAGGTTGAGGTCGAAGAGGTTGCTGCCTGTGTTCTCCTCAAGGATTTTGATAGATTCCTTTAAAATGAATCATTTTAAATAAATGGTGTGAAGAGTTTTGACAAAGGTGTAAGTCATGTAACCACAACCACAGTCAAGACAAAGAACAGTTCTATCTATCACCTCAAAAATTCCCTCCCGCCCCTTTGCAGTTGAGTTCCCCGGTCCCCTGCCCTATGCTGGGTTTTTTAACACTTTAGATTTCCCCTTTCTCGAATTTCATATGCATAGAATCATGCAGAATTAATCTTTTAGACTTGGCTTCTTTTGACTAGTGCAATGTTTTTAGAGATTCATACATGTTGCTCTGTCAATAATTCATTTCTTTGTACTTCTGAGTGGTATTCCATTGTGAGATGCTCCACAATTCGTCCATTCAGTGTGGAATATTTGGGCTACTTCCTATTTAGGGTGATTGTGAATAAACCTGCATGAACATTCATGAAAAAGTCTTCGGATGGACATATTGTTTTCATTTTTCTTGGATAAACGCCTAGTAATGGTTCCTACGTTAACTGTATAGTTAACTTGATTTTTAAAACTGCTGAAATGGGCACCTGGGTGGCTCAGTGGGTTAAAGCCTCTGCCATCGGCTCAGGTCATAATCTCAGGGTTCTGGGATCAAGTCCCGCATCGGGCTCTCTGCTCAGCGGGGAGCCTGCTTCCTCCTCTCTCTCTGCCTGCCTCTCTGCCTACTTGAGATCTCTCTGTCTCTCTGTCAAATAAATAAATAAAATAATAAATAAATAAATAAATAAATAAATAAATAAATAAATAAATAAATAAAACTGCTGAAATATTTTCCAAAGTGTTTATATGTGACAAGTATATTAACTGCATGGTTTTTTTTAAAAGATTATTTATCAAAACAAAATACCTTTTATATTTTCTATTTCTCTCTTCATTATGTTAATGTTCTCTTTCAAATCCTTGTGCATACTTATAATAGCTATTTTAAAACCTTGCCTGCTAATTCCATTGTTTTTCATTTCTGGGTCTGTTTCTATTTACTTATTTTTCTCCTGATTAAGGGTCACATTTTCCCTCTTTTTCACATGTCTAGTAATATTTGACTGGATTCCAGACACGATAATTTTTACATTCTTGACTTCTAGATTTTGTTGACTTCCTTAAAACAGTGTCAGACTTTGTTCTGACAATTAGTTAAGCAAATTGAGGATAAACTTGATCTTTCTTACACTGACTTTTAAGCTTTTTAAAGGGCAGGCCTAGAGTAGCATTTACTCTGAAGCTAGTTTAGCCGTACTTCTAAGGTATGACTCCTCTGTGGTCTCTAGAGAAGACCTGGGTGTTCAGTGAGGGTTTTATACTCTGGCTGACTGGAATTCAAAATGAGTTCTGAGATGTGTATTTCTCAGCTCCCTGGTGATTCTTTGCCTCATCTCATATAATTTTGCTCTATATGTATGCAGTTTGGTTTTGAGCAGTATATTCAGTAGGACTTCTATACAATTATCTGGAGCTGTATCTCCATTTAGCTCCTTTCTCTTCAGCACTCTGCTCCACAAATTCCAACCACCTCAGCTTTTCTTTTCCAAATTCCAATCGCAGTCTTCTCAGTTCACTGAGACTGCTGTGCCCTATTTGAGTTTTCCTTCCCTGTGCAATGGTCTGAAAATTACCTCTATGCAAAAAGTTATGGTAACCATAAGGCTCATCTCATTTATTTTCCTTCTGTCAGGGATCACAGTTCTGCAATGTCTTCTGTCCAGTATTTGGAAACAACTGTTTCATCTACCATGTCTAGTGTCCTACTAGTTTATGACAAAAGGTTAAATCTGCTCTGTTTCTCTATCATTGCCAGAGGTAGAAATCCAGTTTTTTTTTAATATTGAAAATTTACAACCTTATCCAAAACTGAAACCACTTCTAGTCCTATGACTAAAATTTATTAACTATCAAGATGAATAAGTTCTGAGAACCTAATGTACAGCATGGTGACTATGGTTAATAATACAGTATTATACACTTGGAAGTTGCTGAAAGCAGATCTTAACCATTCTTACCACAAAAGAGAGGAAGGAAGGAAGGAAGGAAGGAAGGAAGGAAGGAAGGAAGGAAGGAAGGAAGGAAGGGGAAAGACAGGAGAGGAGAAGAGAAGAGAAGGAAGGAAAGAAGGAAAAGTGAACTATGTAAGGTGATGGCTATGTTAATTATCTTGATCTTGGTAACCATTCCACATTGCATAAGATATATCAAATCATCTTCTTATACACTTTAAATATTTGTCAATCATTCCTCAATGAAGTTGAATAAATAAACAAATGATAAAATATATCAGTTATCAAGATTTTGCCTTCCACTCTACAGTGGGCTGAATGGTTGCCCTCCAAAAATATGCCCACATCCTAATCCCCAACCTGTGGTTATATCGTCTCATATGGTAAAGAGTGTATTATACAGCAAAAGGTGTGATTAAGTTAAGGGTATTGAGGGGAGACGCCTATCCTGACTTACCCAGATGGACTCTAAATGCAATCACATGTATCCTTGTAAGAAAGAGACAGAGGAAATCTTAACATAGAAGAAGAGGAGGCAATATACCACAGAGGCAGAGCTTGGAGTGATACCGCCACAAGCCAAGGAATACCTGGAGTCAGCGAAAGCAGGAAGAGACAAGGAATGAATCTTCCCCTAGAATATTTGGAGGAAATCCAGGCCCACCAATACCTTTTTTGGACTCTTGGCCTCCAAAATGGAAAGAGAATAATTATTCTGTTGTTTGAAGCCTCCCAGTTTGTGGTGATTTGTTATGGCAGCCCCAGGAAACGAATGCACATTCCTTTTACTTTTGTCTCCTTGCTGAAGTATTTTAAAGCAGATCTTAGCTCAAATGTTATTATTTAATCTTTTTTTCTCTCCTCTCTCCCCTGTCTCCTGTAAATTGGAGTTACCTCTAGAGGCTAGCTTAGATTCAAGTTGCACATAATTGGCAAGAAGCTTTCTAGATGTTCTGCGCCTCCTGCTGTATCACATTAGCAGACACAAAGTATCTGATTGTTACTTAATGCATTTTTAATGAGGCCCAGCTTTCAAATAATTTATACAATCCCTGCTTAAAGACAATTCCCAAACTAATTTCAAACCCACGTTTAAAATGTGTCTTCTAAATCCAGGCATAAAATTAGTGTTTCAAATAATATTTGGCCTGAACATACTCTGCTACTCCTGTTCACACTTAACGAAATCATCCCTAGTCTTCCTTCTAATTCTAGATTCAATGCCTCTAAGCATCAGTCTCCAGCTATCACTTAATAACTACCCAAGCTGCAAGGCACCCCAGGATGATCCAGCAAAACAGAAATAATATAGATAACTACCAAATAACTTCATTTTTCCAAGAGGCCTACTGCGATTTTCCAGTATGGATCTTCACTTTTCCTCCTCAATTATATCACAGTGAAACAATAGAACCCATATTTATGGGCGCCTGGGTGGCTCAGTGGGTTAAAGCCACTGCCTTCGGCTCAGGTCATGATTCCAGGGTCCTGGGATTGAGGCCCGCATCGGGCTCTCTGCTCAGCAGGGAGCCTGCTTCCTCCTCTCTCCTCTCTCTCTGCCTGCCTCTCTGCCTACTTGTGATCTCTCTCTCTGTGTCAAATGAATAAATAAAATCTTTAAAAAAAAAAAAAAGAACCCATATTTATTTTTTCTTTTTTTAAAGATTTTATTTATTTATTTGACACAGAGAGAGGGATTACAAGTAGGCAGAGAGGCAGGCAGAGAGAAAAGAGAGAGGAGGAAGCAGGCTCCCTGCCGAGCAGAGATCCCGATGCGGGCCTCGATCCCAGGACCCTGGGATCATGACCTGAGCCAAAGGCAGAGGCTTTAACCCACTGAGCCACCCAGGCGCCCATATTTATTTTTCTGATCAGAAAAAATACTCTCTCCTTGGCACTTTAGTTTTGCTTCAAAGTTCCCTGACCTCTCCCTGGAAACTGAATATCTAAGAGTTCCTTTCTCTAACCTTCCTACCAGAATGCTTCACTGCCGACCACCAACCTCACAGAGGCTACTGGGCTCACAATTTGTTCTCTGATCAAATATCTGAGGTCCAGGTGTGATTATTTCAAAATAGAAGTTCTTTTATGTTACAGGGAAGGTGTACTGGATGAAAACTCATGGGGATGAGAGGTCCAGCATAGGGAATATAGCCAATGGTTTGTAATAGTGTTGTGTGGGGACACATGGGAGCTGCACTTATGGTGAGCATAGCATAATGTATAGACTTGTTGAATCACCATGTTGTACACTTGAAACTAATGTAATATGCATGTCAACTAGACTCAAATTTTAAAAAGAAAAAAAAAAAGGAAGTATACTGTACTGAATCAAAGGACCTAGGTTTAAGCCTGGGCCCTTGGCTCTCTGGAACTTAAACCCTTCTCAGGGGAAGTTAGCACATGAAGTAGGGTAGCATTTCCCACCCTGTGGGATGACTTTAGGTACTGTGTAGACATTTATCCAGCAAAAAAAAAATAACACTGACTCACACAGAAAGTTATTCAGATTTCAATTAACTTGTAACCTGCATGATTAGGTCACCTCAATTTTGTGTTACTAGGCCTTCAACGTCTCTTTTAACATTGGTTATTCTTTTATTTTTTTCTCTTTTTATTTGTGGTAAAATACACAATATAAAATTTACCATGTTAACTTTTTTTTTTTTAAGTAAGCTCCATACCCAGCATGGAGCCCAACACATGGCTTGAACTCCTGACCTGAGTTCATCAAGAACTGAACTGAGATCAAGAGTCTGATGCTTAATCAACTGAGTCTTTGGAAGAAATCCAAAGGCCACCCAGGTACCCCCTGCCATGTTAACCATTTTTAAGTGTACAGTTCTGTGGCATAAATTACATTCACATTCTTGCTACCTTTAATACCATCCATCCACAGAACTCCTTTCATCTTGAAAAACTGAAACTCTGTACCCATTGAACAGTAACTCCCCATTTTTCCCTCCTACCCATGGCAGCCACTGCTCTACTTTCTATCTCCATGAATTTGACTACGCTAAGTACCTCATTTAAGTGGAATTATACAGTATTTGTCCTTTTGTGACTGGCTTACTTCCCTTAGCATAATGCCATCAAAGTTCATTCATGTGGTGGCATGTATCAGAACTTCTTCTTAAGTATGAATAATATCCCATTGTATGTGTATACCATATTTTGTTTATCCACTCATCCATCAGTGGAAACAGTGGATACATCCAGCATCCTGATATTCTGGATTTTATCTCTTTTATCTCTTACAAATAATGCTGCTATGGACATGGTAATAACACTGGTTATTCTTCTCTTTTAATAAAGAGATAGTGAGGCCCAGGCCTATCTTTAGTAGAATCCTAAGCATCTAGCTGGAATTTAATAACATTTAAGAGTAGTCTTGTTTTTATGGCTTTATTTTTACGGCAACTATATTAGTTTATAAGGGCTACTGTAACAAGGAATCAGAAACTGAGTGATCAAAAAAATTACTGCCTTACAGTTTTGGAGGCTAGAAATCCAAAATCAAGGTGTTGTCAGGACCGTGCTCCATCTGGGACTCTGGGTTGAATTCTTCCTTGCTTCTTACAGCTTCCTGTGGTGACAAGCAAATCTTGACATTCCCTGGTTTAGCATCAGCCCGGTCTCTGCTTCCCATACCACATGGCCATCTTCACATTGTTTTCCTTTTGTGTATTCTGTGTCTGTGTCCAAATTTTCCCTTTCTATAATGATACCATCAGACTAGATTGGGATGCACCCTAATAACTCCATTTTAACTTGATTATCTCTGTAATGACCCTATTTCTAAATAGTGTCGTATTCTGAGGAAACAGGGATCAGAACTTCACTATATCTTTTTTGGGGGGGTCATAATTTAACCCATAACAGCAAGGAAAATTGGTTTTCCGTTTATATGGTGATATAGAGCAGTAGAATCTAAATCTCATAGTGACTAGATATCCATTATTAACTAAAAATGAACAAGCTCTCCTTTAAGAGGCAGAAATTGCACATGATTCCTTTTCTCTTTAATTTCTATTTTCCATTTCATTCCCCCACAAAATTATAACTTAATGCAGTGGTTTTTAACCACTGGTGATTTTGTGCCACAAGGAAGTTTTGGCAACACGTAGACACATTTTTGGTTGTCGTAACTTGGGGAGTTGGGGGATATGTTACAGCTGTCTCATTGGTAGAGGCCAGGAATGCTGCTAATTATTCTTAAGAACACAGGAAAGCAAGCCCCAAAACAACCAACAGAGAATTAACTGCCCCATAATGTATTGTGGTTAAGAGACACTGACTCCATGTCATACATTCTTAAGCCTGAAAGTCTTTATAACCCTACTTACTGCAATGAAAATATGCTTATAAGAATCAAAATACATTTGGGCACCTGGGTGGCTCAGTGGGTTAAAGCCTCTGCTTTCGGCTCAGGTCATGATCTCAGGGTCCTGGGATCGAGGCCCGCGTCGGGCTCTCTGCTCAGCGGGGAGCCTGCTTCCCCCTCTCTCTCTCTCTCTGCCTGCCTCTCTGCCTCCTTGTGATCTCTCTCCCTCTGTGAAATAAATAAATAAAATCTTAAAAAAAAAAAAAGAATCAAAATACATTTTTCTCTAGACTGAATGTTTGTGGGCCCCCCTCAAATTCACATGCTGTAATCCTAACTACAGGGTGATGGTATTCAGTTTTGAGGAAGGGATTAGGTCATAAGACTGGAACCCTCATGAATGGGATTCATAGTTTTATAAGAAAGATTTCAGAGAGATCTCTCATCCCTTCCACCATGTAAGAACACAGTAAGAAGCTGGCTGTCTGTGAACCAGAAAGTGGGTTTTCACCAGGCTCTGAACCTGCCTACACTTTGATCTTGGACTTCCTAGCCTCTAGAACTGTGAGAAATAAATTTCTGTTGTTTGTAAGCCATCTAGTCTAAGGTATTATTGTTATAGCAGCCTGAACAGACTAAAACAATTTTTGTTACCCATAACCATAAAGTTCTGGGTGTTAAAATTTTTTCAATTAAGTTATTACTATTTCATTGTGTCAGTATACAATTAATCCAAAAAACCCAGAAAGTATTAAAAATCGTGATAAATTTTAAACTTAAAAAGCTCTACTGGAAACACGTATCTTAACAGGAGAACTATTGCTGATAATTTTAAGTTAATTAAGGTATCCATGGATTAATATTATTTACTTGTTGAATGAGACAGATTTAGAATTAATTTCATTTTCTTTTTTAAAGATTTTTTTTTTTAATTTATTTGACAGATAGCGAGAGATCACAAATAGGCAGAGAGGCAGACAGAGAGAGAGAGAGGAGGAAGCAGGCTCCCTGCTGAGGAGAGAACCCGATGCGGGCCTCGATCCCAGGACCCTGAGATCATGACCTGAGCCGAAGGCAGAGGCTTTAACCCACTGAGCCACCCAGGCGCCCAGTTTCATTTTCATTTTTCATTTTTATAGACGTCAGCTCTGAAAAACCTTGTCGACATAAGTAGATGGGAATGGGAGTTTTGTTATGGCAACATCGCTCCTTGAATTCATTTGAGCTCTATCTCAAAATCCACATAGTGATTTCCCCTCAGGTATTATTTTTAGTGATCTACATGTTGAAAATTCAATTAGGTCTTTCTTCAGTTTTGCTGAAATAAAAATTGAGAAAATCCCTACCTTGCAAAAGGACTTGTTACCCAAACAATACCTAAGCTGTTTAGACCCCGGGGGTTTTATCCCCCAAAGCAAGGCCAGTAACGAGAACAGTAAGGTCAGGACAGGGAGAGAAGAGAAGCAAAGAATGTGTCCCCAGGTAGACTTGTATTAGTAAAGAATACCTGTGGAAGGGGCACCTGGTGGCTCAGTCATTTAAGTGTCTGACTCTTGGCTTCCGGTCAGGTCACGATCTCCTGGGTCATGATCTCAGGGTCATGAGATTGAGCCCCACATCTGGCTCCATGCTCAGCAGGGAGTCTGCTTGAAGATTTTCTCCCTCTGTGCCCCCCCTTCAAATAAATAAATAAATCTTAAAACAGCAACAACAACAAAAAACAACTTCCAACAACAGATGTTGAGGATCTGAAAATTAATTGCCTTAAAACTATCTTTGCTAGGTTCCATTTGTAAAGTCTTCATTTGCCATTTTGAAGATTACTAATATAAAATGTCCTTTTAAAATATGCTTCTGTAAAACACACCCAAAAAATGAGTCAATTTAAAAATATATCTTAACCAAGAAATAAAGCTGTAAGACATGCAATGAAAATGTTAAGAGTGGGTAAAATGACTAAAGCAGAGGGAATCCAGCCACGGTGGATAAAGCAGCAGTCTTCGGTATCACACAAATACACATCTGAATTTTAGGGACCTTGCACAAGTCACTTTACCATTCTGAGCCTCAGAGTTTTACATCGGAAACTTTCTTCTTTCACCCTGCAGTGGTAAGCCCCTGCCTGTGAGCCTCCTACATCCATCCCGCCATCCCTCACAGGTTCTCTCCTGGACGACAGCTGCTCTGCTTAATCCCCAGTGTCTTATCTCACAGTTGCCACGCTCATTTGAGGTTATTACTTGATGTTTATTATTAAGAACTTACAACTTACAGAATTGTTCCTCATGGACTGAAGGCTGAAAGAAGAAAGTTTCCAATGAAAAAACAGTCTTGTGGTTCAAAAGCTTTGTGCAAGTTAAAAGAGCAAAATATTTGACTAGGTCAACACAAAAATGAATGCTTATACCGATCAGTTTCTAGAAAAAAATCAGCAGAGAGCTATCAAATAGAAGATAATGAAAGATTTTTAGAGCATCTAAATCAAGAATATACAGAGACTGTAAAATGTTTGTATTGTTTATGCACTTCTTTCCTTGATTACAATGTTCTTATATTTAAAAATGGGATTTTTAAAAATATTGTGTTGGAGACAACATGTGTGATATCTTGCCACATATGACATTTTTACCCCAAAACAGTATTTCAGCTATTAAGCTATGTTGTAAAGTAAGCCCAAAATGCTATTTTTATTTTAAGAGTTTGTTTTTATGTCACACTTTATAACAACATATAAAATGAAAACATTTTACTTAATCTCAGTATGCTTTGTTCTTTGTAAAATGCAATGATTCAATTTTTTCCACTCTTATTATTCTTCCTGTTATAAACTTTTTTAATGCAATAAATTAAATTTATATCATTTCCTACAGAATTAATTTGTTCAGGAAACATTGTCTAGCTGCTTCATTTAATCCAAGCACATGTTGTCTGCCTTGAGTTCTTGTGGTTAATTCAGTCAAAATACATTCTCAGTTTAAAAGTGTTCTGAGGGCGCCTGGGTGGCTCAGTGGGTTAAAGCCTCTGCTTTCGGCTCAGGTCATGATCTCAGGGTCCTGGGATCGAGGCCCGCATCGGGCTCTCTGCTCGGCAGGGAGCCTGCTTCCTCCTCTCCTTGTCTCTCTGCCTGCCTCTGCCTCTCTGCCTACTTGTAATCTCTCTCTCTCTGTGTCAAATAAATAAATAAAATCTTTAAAAGTGTTCTGAGGTCAAATAAGTTTTGTATATCAAAAGATTTGGCTAGATATGGAAAGACACCGGAAAATATTCATGATCAGTTGTCTCCTGAAAAACTATAGAATGACGTCAATATTCATTTTGTTTTTTAAAGACTATACATATGTCTACTGGAAAGTCAGAAAAAAGCCTTCGAATTGTTAGCAATAGTTACTTGGAGATTAGGGGGTGAGAATGAGAGGGGGTGTCAGAGAACTTTCAGATTTTTATACACATTTTTATAGAATATACTTATAATGTATAGACATTATTTTTCTGACTTATAAGGACTTTACTTTTAATTACAGTCAACAGTGAATGTAGTTTTAGCAGTAGCAAAACTAAGTCAACTGGGATAGTTACTTTTAAAAGTGGGGTCTCTATCCCACCAGTGTATTTGAAATTTTGCCTGATTCAGCCATGTAGGAATTTGAGACCATGTCCTGTGACATCTACCCCACACTCTTGAGTCCGGGAGCTGCCCACCTCCCCAGGGACTCCATATCGTGGGAAGGCAGGGCTCACTTGCATGAGCATCTTGTTAGCACCCACTGTGTGCTAGAGCCAAAATGCCATCCAGAACTCAAGAGCAAGCTCTTCAGAAGAGAATCTCTGTTTCCGCTCACTCCAGGTTAAAGAAAAGTCATCTCATTCAGTTTAGAAATGTTTAGGTAATTCTTAGCTTTTAGGGTTCTGGTTTGAATTGCTTATTATTTCCAATGCTTTAGACTTGACTTCTCTAAAACACTGCTTCTGCTCCGGTAAGGAGGTTCTGCAGACTCTCTTTTCTCCACATTTCTTAGCCAAGTGTCTCCCAAACTCCTCTGAGCACAAGCATCCCCAGAGACATTTGTTAAAAATAAGATTCCAAGGCCCATCCCAGACCTGCTTGGGATGTGAAAAACATTGCCTTAGTTAAATGAATATCTAACTGAATCTGCAACTTTTGTATCCAGATGTGTCCTAGAGATGCTCCAGGCCCGTGGCTCTGCACCTTAGAACCTCAGAATCGCCTGGAGCACTCGTTAAACCACAATTGCTGGGTTCCAGTCCCACTTTCTGATACAATCTGAGGTGGGATTGAAGAATTTGCCTTTCTAGTAAATTCCCATATGCTGCTGCTGCTGGCCCTGGGGGATGACACTTCGAGAACCACTCAAGTCCAGTTGCTTCCTACCTTTTTTGAGCACAAGCCACAACGGGAGAAACATTTTACGTTGGATCCCATGCTCACACATGTTCATCTGAAAAGTTTCACAGAACAATACTCAATTCTTGTTATTCTGGCTATGAGCAATGCACCTGGTATTTTATATTTTCTTTCACTCTTTAAAAATCCACTCAGTTAATTGCACATCCCAGCAATAGGTTGCCACCAGCAATTTGAGAAAAAAAGCAAAACAAACTAAATCTAACCCAATCTTTGAAATGTCTAGATTAGTAATCACACTTTTTTGATTATATGCATTAAAAGTAAACATTTTTAAGTATGCACTTCCCAAATTTGTATGTGTATAAATTATACACTGTGCTCTTGCAATCCACATATAAAGTATTAATAGAGCTTGAATATTTCTTTACATTTCAGAAAGAAAAAAATGTAAAGAAAGATTCTAGCACTTCTTCTGGCTCCTGAGTATATCATCTTTGCACACTGTTCCACCTTGGAGACTCAGAGGCCCAGAAACTTCCAAGGCCACACAGCTGGCTTCCAGTGAGACAATTTTGTTTTTGTTTAGGGACACTGGGTGGCTCAGCCGGTTATGCCTCTGCCTTCAGCTTGGGTCATGATCCCACAGTCCTGGGATCCAGTCCCCATATAGACTCCTTGCTCAGTGGGGAGCCTGCTTCTCCTTCTGCCTGCCCTTCCCCCTGCTTGTGTTCTCTCTCTCTTTCTGACAAATAAATAAATAAAATCTTTTTTTAAAAAATCTGTTTTTGTTTAAAGCACTTATAAATTTAAGTAGAGCCTGGTTTATTAACAAGACAGTGTTGGCTTTTTTTCCCTCCATTTTAAAAAATCTCCAAGGGGTATAGGAATAAATGTGAATACCATCGCATTTTTTCGAAAAGGCTACCAACTTCCATATGATGTAACTTCACAGAAGCATCAAATATGGTAAATGGTGGTGATTCACAATACCTATGAGATGGGTTTTTTTAAAACTATGAGACTAGGTCCAATATCCACACTGCTTTCTAGTGTTACAGTGACAACTGTGCCAGACAGTTTGCTACGTTTCATCTGAACAATGAGACCCACACGAAGAAGTTGTGCCCATAGCTGGGATCTGGCTCCTAATTTTATTGTGTCCAGTTGCTGGTAAACAAGAAGTAAGCTGTAGACACTGGGTCATTTCCCTCTCTTTGTGGTGAGCTGTAGTGACTGAAACTTTTGGATCCCTCAAGAGGCAGGAAGCAGGATCTGCTGTTACCTTATGTTCCCAGAAGAAATGTTTTATCTTTGTTCCTGTCATAGAACATCTTCACAAGGCTCTAATTAGGCAGCAGGCGCGTGACCCACTACAGCTCTCACACACATGCGCAGACTATCGATTTGATTGGCAATAAGGTTCGGAATAATTATGCAGCCACTAGAATGAATTGTAACTTTCAAATATGATAGGATGAGAAACCCCTAACTTAAAAAAAAAAAAAAAAGACCTAAAACTCCCTGGCTGCTTGTGGATAGTAAATATCTCGCCCCTAAAGACACTTCTAAAGTTACAGAGGGAAGTTGAAAAACTTAAGTGATTTCTTTGCATGAGATGGGAAGATCTTACAAGTTCACTGGGGAAAAAAAAAACAAAAAACTTCACTTTAAAATTGAACTTTGAAGTTTGCAAATAAAAGCAGACCCGATTCCCAGTTCAGAAAAGGGATGCTTGAAGGTTAATCAGCCTTTGACAGAGCTCTGTGGGGTTGCTGACCCGGATACCCTCCGTGCACAGGGACAAGGAGAAGGATCAAAAAGGTGCTGTGGCCCCAAGACAGACAGTGGGACACAGTCAGACTCGGCTCCCGTTCCAGGTTTCAGCTCAGCCTTCAACTGCTCACTGTTTCTCTGTGTGTAGCCGGTGTCTTCCCTTTTTCCTTCTCTTTCCCTTTTTTTCTGCTGTTTTTTTTCCCCTACTTCATCTCACCCATCCTCCAACTGGCTATAATGTAGCACAGAAACGTAAATATGTTTACTTTTGTTAAACGGATTTAAAATACAGGTTTCCCAATTTTAATTTTAAAAGTCATTGATTGAGGGCGCCTGGGTGGCTCAGTGGGTTAAAGCCGCTGCCTTCGGCTCAGGTCATAATCCCAGGGTCCTGGGATCGAGGCCCACGTGGGGCTCTCTGCTCAGCAGGGAGCCTGCTTCCTCCTCTCTCCTCTCTCTCTGCCTGCCTCTCTGCCTACTTGTGATCTCTCTCTCTCTGTCAAATGAATAAATAAAATCTTAAAAAAAAATTTAAAAAAAAGTCATTGATTGAACATCTGATGGTTCTCCTCGAAAAATTACATTTGTTTTGAATTTGCATGTGGTCTTTGATCTGTGAGGTTTTATTCCCTAAGAGATCAGTGGCTCACTCACATGAGGAAAAAATTCTCTGTGCCCCTAATTTAGATTACAGAATCGCTCTCATTCCCGATAAACCAGAAGACACTGGGAATACTTTAATTAGTTTTGTTCGGTCTCCACCTGGTGGTTCGAAATCAGAACACAAGCCATGAATGGAACTGGGAAAAAAAGTCGTTTCAATTCCTCTCTAAAGCACATGAGATCAAATTCTCTAAGGAGAAAATGTTTCAAACTGGAAAAAAAAAGTAATTATTATGAAAATGAAGAAAGACTGTTCTATGCCTTTCTGTCATTAATTTGCTTCTTTATAGGAACCAAAGATGGAGAAGGCTTAATTTTCCACCTTCTGGGATGAATTTCTACCAGAGTCTGATATTCCCCCAAACTGCCTATATTCATCTAGAGGTGTCCCTGGATGCAGTGATAGTTTTTAATGGAGATTCAAAAATTTTAACTGAAAAACACACAGCATTGAAAGTCCTATCGACCATGAAGAAGACATTGTTTAGAGTATGAGAACTGAACCAAGAAGGCAGCAGTCACCTTGTTCCACTACAACTGAGAACCTATGTGTGTGCAACACAAATTTTGTGATGCTCTGCATGTGTCTATTAATGACCATGAACGCATGGCAAGTATGGATTCGGGGTTACAAGTTGGTTTTAGTAAGTAGGCTCTTATGGACTAAATTCAGACTTCCCAAAATTGACCTGTTGTAGCCCAAACTCCCAATGTGACTGTATTTACAGATAGGGCCTTTAAGGAAGTAATTCAGGTTTAATGAGATCATAGGGGTGGGGCCTTAACCCAATAGGATGGGTATCCTTATAAGAAAGGGAAGAGACACCCTCTTTCTGTCTTTGCAGATGCGTAGAGAAAAGGTCATGTGAGGACGTAATGAGAAATCGGTCACCGGCAAGCAAGGAAGAAAGGCTTCACCAGAAATGGAATTTTGCAGCACTTTGATTTTGGACTAGTAGCCTCCAGAACTCAGAAAATAAATTTCTATTTAAACCCCCCATCTGTAGTATTTTGTTCTGGCCCTAGCAGACCATACACAGGCAAATTTGCAAATACAGAATCCACAAGGACTGACTTTTTCTGAGGACTGACTATATTTCTGAAGATTGACTGTATTTTTTTTTTTTTAAATGTCAGCCTCCCTGCTGAATTATAAGCTACATGAGGCCAGGAACTGTGGATCTGCCTGTTCACTGCAATTTCTTTCTTTCTTTTTTTTTTTTAAGATTTTATTTATTTATTTATTTGATGGAGAAAGAGAGACATGAAAGAGGGACCACAAGCAGGGGAGCAGCAGAGGGGGAGGGAGAAGCAGGCTTCCCACGGAGCAAGGAGCCCAATGCAGGGCTCGATCCCACGACCCTGGGATCATGACCCTGGGATCATGACCTGAGCCAAAGGCAGACACTTAACGGCTGAGCTACCCAGGCACCCCTGTTCACTACAATTTCTCAAAGCAGTGCCTTACCTATAATAAATACTTAATAAATATATCATGAGCAAATAAATGCAAGTTATGATATATAGTTTTATTTCCAATATCTTTCCTTGCCCTCTTATTGTTCCTGTTCTTTTAATATATTATCATTATATTTTTCATATACTCTTCGTTTTTCATATATTATTATTGCAGAGAAATCAGAATGAGTCATACAAATGGATGGCCTCCTGTATTCACTGTATTCCAGGCAGCAGCTACGACATAGTTGTCATCGTCTGTGTGTTAATGAACTTGGTCGTGGCTGTCCATATCATCTTCACTTCTGTTTTGAGTTGTACTCATTGTCCTATTAAATGCATTAAGCTTTAGGGCGCCTGGGTGGCTCAGTGGGTTAAAGCCTCTGCCTTCGGCTCAGGTCATGATCTCAGGGTCCTGGGATCAAGGCCCGCATTGGGCTCTCTGCTCAGCAGGGAGCCTGCTTCCTCCTCTCTCTGCCTGCCTCTCTGCCTACTTGTGATCTAATCTCTCTCTGTGTCAAATAAATAAATAAAATCTTAAAATAAATAAATGCATTAAGCTTTATTGCTTTTTAAAATGTCTTGAAAATGTTCACACTATGATTCCGTATTGAAACAAGAAGTTGGATACAAAGGAAGGCCTGGTGGTGAAGGTGTGGGACTTAAGTTTGATATCTGTAAAGCAAATATTTGTTGTTGGAGGAGTTACCGCGGCTATTTTCTTGCAAAGCAACAAACAAGTGCTTTACGAGGTCTAAGAAAGGAAGATGTCCGTGAGCAGATCAAGAGGAGTTACATTCTGGGCACCTGGGTGGCTCAGTGGGTTAAAGCCGCTGCCTTCGGCTCAGGTCATGATCTCAGGGTCCTGGGATCGAGGCCTGCATCGGGCTCCCTGCTCAGCGGGGAGCCTGCTTCCCCCTCTCTCTCTGCCTGCCTCTCTGCCTCCTTGTGATCTCTCTCCCTCTGTGAAATAAATAAATAAAATCTTAAAAAAAAAAAATGGAACTCTGGGTGCCTAGGTGGCTCAATGGGTTAAAGCCTCTGCCTTCGGCTCAGGTCATGATCTCAGGGTCCTGGGATCCAGGCCCACATCGGGCTCTCTGCTCGGCAGGGAGCCTGCTTCCTCCTCTCTCTCTGCCTGCCTCTCTGCCTACTTGTGATCTGATCTCTCTCTCTCTGTGTGTCAAATAAATAAATAAAATCTTTAAAAAAAAAAAAAAGAGGAGTTACATTCTGTTAAGGAGGTCCATGTAAAGATTGCTTGTCACGTTGCTACCCAAAAATTGGTGGACAACCAGCAGCATCTGAGAACTTACTCAAAATACAAAATTTCAGCTCCATTCCGGACCGACTGAAGCAGAATCTGCATTTTAGTAAGACTCCCAGGTGATTCTCTCATGTGCCCAGTCAGGTGGAGAAGCACCCGCATATCACATGCCAAGATACGCACCTGAATGAATTTGGAGATTTTGCCAAGTCCCTCGGACTAGATGAAAGAACTGTCAAAGTAATGAGAGGTTTCTGTGCCCAATTATTGCCTAAGGACTCCAGCTGTGCCTCAGCTTAATTGGCAGCATTCTTTTTCATTCCTAGTGATTCACAAAATAATGGTCCTTCCTACAGTCAGCGGCATCTTAGATTTGAGGGAATACAGTAGTATTGGTTCAATACCTTACTTTTGCTCTAAACTATCATGGTCACAGGTGCGGAGACCCAAGAGGTGCTAATTTGTTACAATTTACAGTCACTCAAGCAGCAAACTCTCAAATCAATAAGGTTTTTCTATTTCAGCGCCTGGAAAAGCCCAGATTAAAGCATCAGTGGAGCAGAGAGAGAGAGAGAGAGAGACAAACAGCTCTTCTCTGGGAAGAAGCAAAGTAATAAGGCACATCTTCACAAATGATCAAATTCCATGCTTGAAATGCGTCCATGCCTAAAAATTGATGGGGGATTTGAAAGAAAGGGAGAAGAAATATGCAGAAATACTCTTCATTTTGGGAGGTAAATCTTTTTAAAATTTTCAATTAGAAAATTTTATGATAGTCCTCTTTCATTCTTCATTCTGGTTCACAATGGGGAGGTGGTGAGTAAAATGAACAGAATTGGGGGAAATGCAATAACTGGCTTAATATTTATAAGGATTGTTTTTCTTAATAACTTCTGAATGTTTACAGGTTCATACATAAGTAAATACAAAATGTATACAAATATATTCATTTCAAACCTTCAGATACTTTACTTGATATCTTGGAGGTTAATTTAAACCCATGGGCTCTGAAACTGACCACCAAGGTTCACAGTCCAGCATTAGAACTTACTGTGTGACTTTGGGGAAGCTAGTTAACCTATCTGTGCTTAAGTTCTGTCAATTGAAAACAGAAAAAAATAAAAGTTGGTGTAAAGACAAGTGAGCAAAGCACTTAGAATAGTGTCTTGCATATAATAAGTGGCCAATAATTATGAGATGTGGTTCTTTGTGATATGAATATTTTTAGCCTTAACCATTTGTTCTCAGTGTATGGTCCCTAGAGTAGCAGCATTAGCATGACCCGGGAATTTATTAGACATGCAATTTCCCTGAGTCTAGCCCAGACCCACTTGATCAGAAACTCTGGGGGTGGGGCCTGGCATTCCTTTGCTTCAACATGCTGGTCAGGTGGTTTGATGCAGACTCAAATTTGAGAACAGCTGCCGTAGGGGACTCACCCTTGAGGAGTGGTGATCTGAAGATTAGCTTCCTCACTCCTCAGCTTCCCGCTCTTCGGGGGAAAGAGCTGGTGGAGACACCCAGTTAATTTACAACCTTGTGTGGGCCCACTCTGAAAGCTTGATACAAACACTGCACATAAATTAGAAGGAGCGAGGGATTGAAAAGCAGAGTGTAGTTAAGATCAGGCTGCTTGAAGAAGAGAAGCCAAGTCAACGGGAAGCCAAAGTCCCTGAAGGACTTAAAGCACAGCTACATGGGAAGACTGGATGGTAAGATTGTCATAATAACATGGGATTATATGGCCGATACCACAGTGAATGATCAGGTACGAAGGCTAAATGAGCCAAGAGAAAAGACGAAATGGCCTGAGATGTCAAAGCTGCTAAATTGTGTAATACAACACTTCCCTAGCTCACGGTGAGACTCTGAGCTCTACTGTGAATTCTGTTTAGCTATGCTTTGGGGACAGGTGCCTTTAACATCTACGTTACTGATGATCAAGATATTGACAAGGCTGTGGCTAACTACTAAGGCTGCTGCATTGGTTACCTTCTGGGGCCTGGGGGTGAATTCCTTCCTGGAAATTTGTGCTTCATTTCCTTGGTTTTTTGACCACGTTTGCTTGGCATTGGCTGCCATTCTGTTGATGCCTGTGATTTTTAGTTGCTCCCTTTAGTGATGAAGGATGGTCACTGGAAAGGATTTAACGTAGCAAAATATTGTTTACTGAACTTTAGATATAGCTGAGGAGTTGATTAGAGACTCAAAGTCATGTATCCCAATGCTGCTTTTTCATTTTTTGCAGCCTTAGAGAAAATTTTGCTTTGTAGCATGTGAATTTCACAAAAAGGCATCAGGAAGGTCCTCTCCATCCCATTCTCTCTTCCCTCCCACCCCCTACACCTCCCTCCAACCCCCAGTGCTGCCAGGCCAGGAATAACCCTATCTCTTAAGCTCCTGTTAGATCTAGAAATTTCAGCGCCCTCAGCGGGGCATTGAACTGATTAAAATGTAAATCCTCAGAGGATTTTTAAGATGCTTGCCTGGCCAAATTGATCTCACAACACTTTGCAAGCATGTGGTATTACATAAAATCTCAACTAGAAAGAAATAGTACTTCTAATAAGTGTCCATATCTGATGCTTCTTTGTAATGCTTTATTCTGTTCTCCGATGAACTGTCCCAAATTAGCCAAGGGACTCCTGTTTAGTTAGACAGTAAGGATAGAAGAACTAGGGACTGTACAAGGTTGGTAACACAAATGATCAGAGGGTTACAAAATCTAACCCTGTGTACTGGTACAGAAAGACTTCTAAGACTGTTTAGCTTCTTAGAATAAATACATAGATAACTGCAGTGGCCTATCATCCCTTTCCTGCTCACTTTTCCTTCAAATATGTCTGGTCCTCAAACACAAAAATATTTTTTTTTAGACTTTTTTTTTTTATTTGACAGAGAAAGAAAGAGATCACAAGTAGGCTGAGAGGCGGGCAGAGAGAGAGGAGGAGGCAGGCTCCCCGCTGAGCAGGGAGCCCAATGCGGGCCTTGATCCAGGACCCTGAGATCATGACCTGAGCCGAAGGCAGAGGCTTTAACCCATTGAGCCACCCAGGCCCCAAAAATATTTCTTATAGCACAAATAAATCCCAACAGTCAAAAGTGGAAGGGACTCAAGGGCCAGGCAGTGGATAAATGGGTAAACAGGATGTGATAGAGAGCTACAATGGAATATTACTCAGCCTTAGAAAGGAAGGAGGTGCAGACATGAGCTACAGCAGGGATAAACCTGGAGGGCATGTGCTTAATAAAATAAGCCCGTCACAAAAAGACAAACACCATGTGATTCCACTTACATGAGGAATCTAAAGTGGTCAAATTCATAGGAACAAAGTAAAATGCCAAGGTCCGAGAGGAGAGGAAGATGGGAAGTTATTGCTTAATATAGAGTTTCAGTTTTGCAAGATGAAAAAATTCTGGAGATCTGTTTCACAGCAATGGGAATGTCCTCAACACCACTAAACCATACACTTAAAAATGGCTCAGAGGGTACATTTATGAATTTATGTGTTCTTTACTACAATGAAAAGAAAGTCAGGTTTCCCTTGAAAAAATGGTTAAAATGGTAAACTATGTGTATTTTACCACAATTAAAAATAAAAAAGACAAAAAAATAATAGAAATAATCCAAAAGGTCAAGGTGCTACATGAGAACCCTGTACTTTTTATTTATACCTGGATCCCAAGAGAGTTCTAGTCAACAGTGGTTTGTTTTTTTTAAAAGGTTTTATTTATTAGAGAGAGACATTGAGAGAGGGAACACAAGCAGGGGGAGTGGGAGAGGGAGAAGCAGGCTTCCCACAGAGCAGAGAGCCTGATGTGGGGCTCTATCCCAGGACCCTGGGATCATGACCAGAGCCGAAGGTAGACGCTTAATGACTGAGCCACTCAGGCACCCCTCAACAGTGGCTTTTAATGAAATAATGAGAAAAAACTGAAGCCGAGAAAGAATGGTTAACCTGACTGAAGTCCCCCCAAAATATAACCTAGGTGGTCTGCCTCAGCATCTGCTTTCATAAATGCTGAACTAAGCAACATTCTTGCAATGGAAAAAGAGACAAGTTTAAAAAGAAAAAAACTCCTTGTCAATCTGGGGGACCCACTGTTGCCCTGCAGAGAGGGGAAGATTGTGCCTCTGACCCTGAGTGCAGCTACCGACCTGCATGTGCGAATGCCCTGGGAGGCTTGGTGAACAGCTGCTGCCTATTTGATCTGAGACGAACTGGAAGGGGTGAGCTTGAATTTCATGGAGAGCTTCGGGGTGAATGTTTGCAAGAGACTTCTGTCTCCAGAATTAACCAGTGAAGGGTTCCGGAGGAAGGTGGTGGAATTCTCTGGAATAGTTTTTCTGCAGCGTTTGTGCAATCCTGTGCCAGGTCAAAAAAGAGCAAGTATTCAGCAAGTCTCAAATTTTAACTCAGTAATTCTTTTGTTAACTAAGATGATTCACATCCTCAGGGACTTAAGCTGAGGTCAGCAGGAGTCACTACAGTTACCAATCCACCGGAGACCAGGGAAGAAGAGTTGAAATCGGGGTCACATAACACAACTGCGGAGTGTCTGTGTGTGTGTGTGACACACAGGAGAGGAGTCAGACCCGAGACGAAGCTGGAGTAAAGGTGAGTTCATGTCCCCATTTTGACTTAGGTTCTAGGTACATCCGTGGTTCCAAATTTCCTACAATGAACACATATTACCACTGTGCTCAGGGAAAAAGGCCTCCTTCCCGATCTGCAGCAATGCTCTTTTAATTGATTTAGCGACCAGAGATTAACCTGGCCCCTATCAAAGGTGATGGAAAGTCATAGACTGTTGTGGACTCTTTCCATTGTCAAAATTTTGACACCATATTAAAGAAACATAAAGCTAAATCTCTACTTCACACTATGCGTGAAAATAAATTTCAGTTACATTATAGAACAAAACACATGTAAAGAATACTGAGAAAAATATAGTAATACTTGTATAACTGTGGATGAGAAGGGCCTTTTTTAACATAGCACCGATGCCAAAAATCATAAGGAAACGACTGGCACATCTATACTCATAAAAATGAAAAACCACCAAGATAGTGATTCTGAAAAAATAGTATTTAAAAATATGAAAACATTACAGATGATGGGACAAGGTTATTTATGAATAAAGATGGCTTAAAACTAATTTAAAAACCAGATTTTTTAATTAAAAAGTAAAAGGACCTGAACAGAAAAATCACACGATACAAATGACAAAACTATGAAAATTTGTCTGAACATTAGTACTAGTAAAAACCAGAAAATTACAATAACATTTTCATACCTCATGTTGGCAGATGCTAAATCCTTTTCTTCCATCCTATGAATTGAATTCCCATCAAAGCTGACATGGGAGCAGTGAATCAGGGCAATTCCCACATTTGGCAAAGTCTGGTTACGACTGCCTGCCGCCATTGCCCACACGGGGAGACCAGGAAGCAGCGGGTTTTGATGGCAAAGGTGAGGAGGTGGTTCTCTCAAGTAGTGGTTTAATGAAGGACCCTCCCAGAGAGCAGTTGGAATCCTCATATAATGTTGGTGGGAGTGTTTATTAGTAAAAGCACCTTCAAAAACTCTTTGACAGTGTCTATGAAAGCTAAACTTATACATACCCTATGACTCAATATTTCCACTTCTTGGTAGGTACACAACAGAAGTGAATGCTTAATGTGTACCCAGCACAAGTAATGCACAAGAATGTTCATGATTTCAACACCCCCTCCTGATAGAAACACTCACACTCGGAATGGAAGGGAACATCCTCGACCTGATTAAGGACATCTACAAAAATTCACCGCTGTGTCCTTAATGGTGAAAAACCGAATGCTTTTCTCCTAAGACCAGGAAGGGACAAAGATGTCTACTCTCAACCCCTCCACTCAATGCTTTATTGACTGGACCGGTCTAGGCAGAGCAGTTAAACAAGAAAATGAAATAAAAGGCATAAAGGTTGGAAAGAAGTAGAATTATCTCTCTTTGCAAATGACATGATCTTGTATGTGGAAAATCCTAGGGACTCTACTAAACTATAAGAAGTGGGGCGCCTGGGTGGCTCAGTGGGTTAGAGCCTCTGCCTTTGGCTCGGGTCATGATCTCAGGGTCCTGGGATCGAGGCCAACATCGGGCTCTCTGCTCAGCGGGGAGCCTGCTTCCCCCTCTCTCTCTGCCTGCCTGTCTGCCTACTTGTAATCTCTGTGTCAAATAAATAAATAAAATCTTTAAAAAAAATAAAATAAAATAAACTATAAGAAGTAATAAATGAGTTCAAAGGGTACAAGAAACAAAAATCAATATATAAAAATTAATTATATTTCTATACAGCTGCACTGAGCCAAAAGAAAATGAAATGAACAATTTTATTTATAATAGCATCGAAAAGAATAAAATGCTTATGAATAAATTGAACAAAAATGCAAGACTTACACTCTGAAAGCTGCAAAACACTACAGAAAGAAGTGAAAGAAAACCTAATTAAACCTACCTAAAGACATCATGTTTTCATGGATCAGAAGACTAAATATTGATAAGGTGGCACTGTTCTCCAAACTAATCTACAGATTCAGTGCAATAAAATTCAAAATGCTAAGTGACTTCTCTGTAAGTATTTAAAAATTCATATGGAATGGCAAGGGACCAATGATAGCCAAAACAGTCTTAAAAAAGAACAAAGCTGGACAACACAAACCTCTAGATTTCAAACCTTACAATGAAGTGACAGTAATCAAGACAGCATGATCCTGGTGTAAACGAGACATGTTAGATCAATGGAATAGAATTGGAATCTAGACATAAACCCTCACAATTACAGTCAATTGGTGTTGGACAAGGGTGCTAAAAAGACTGAGTTGGAAAAAAAATAACCTTCAGTAAATGATGCAGATCCACATACAGAAGAGTGCAGTCTGACCCCCTACCTCATAACATCAACAAAACTTAACTCAAAAATGGATCAAAGACATAAATGTAAGAGCTGAAATTGTAAAACTCTTCAAACGAAACACAGGCATAAAACTTTGTGACCCGGGGCGCCTGGGTGGCTCAGTGGGTTAAAGCCTCTGCCTTCGGCTCAGGTCATGATCTCAGGGTCCTGGGATCGAGGCCCTCATTGCCTCCTTGCTCGGCAGGGAGCCTGCTTCCTCCTCTCTCTCTGCCTGTATCTCTGCCTACTTGTGATTTGATCTCTCTCTGTGTGTCAAATAAATAAATAAAATCTTTAAAAAATAATAAAAAATAAAATAAAAATAAAAAAATAAAATACACAAATGACCCTATTTTGGTTAAAAACAAAAAAACAAAAAACAAAAAAAGGGGGTGCCTGGGTGGCTCAGTCGGTTAAGTGTCTACCTTCGCCTCAGGTCATGATCCTAGGGCCCTGGGATCAAGTCCCATATCAGGTTCCCTGTTCGTTGGGGAGCTTGCTTCTCACTCTGCCTCTCCCCCATCCCTCATGCTCTCTTTCTCTCTCTCAAATGAATAAATAAAAAAATCTTAAACACAAGTTAATAATAATCACATTTCTTTCCCATTTTAGTATGGATATATCAGTCTACGTGTTATTCTATATCCTGCTCTTCACACTTATTCGTGATTTCTATGTTACCCTATAAATGTTATATTGATTTACAGGGTCTGCATGAAACTGATTAAAATCTGCACAGCTCCCTCAACCTCATAATACCGTTCCTTGGAATCCTACATCACACAAGTGTTCAAAGCAAACTGAACAGTCTTTCCTTCCTTGTAAATTTTCCACCGCTCCCCACATTTAAGAAAACAGGATGCCTTTTCCCTCATCCCCCTTAATCTCTTCTACTTGAAACCCCAATTGCCTCTGTTGAGGGCCTCTCTGTTCAGGACAGTGCAGTTGCCTCACAGACAAAGGCGTAAAATCAGTGAAAAGCAGTGCCAGCTGTTTGCCCATTGCTGCGGGAAGAGGTCATCTTTCCCAACTTTTATCCCACCCGACAAGGACTTTTCATCCCTCAAACTTCTTTAGAGTTCCCAGGGGCTGGGCAGGAAGGGCTCCCCCACAAAGTGCTCTCAACCCTCTGGTAATCCTACATGAGCCAAATCTGCTTAATCTTCCTTCCTAGAAACAGAAACCAGAAGGTCCAACCCTGAAATCTAAAGGAAAATCCTGACTGTGATTTCATCTCTCAAACTCCGGTTGTGGTTTTCAAAATATGCTCCATAAAGAATGGTTTAGAGCAGTAGGTAGATGGAGATTAGATTGTAATCCTAAAGTATTTGTCCCCTGTGCATACTCTATAAATCAACAACTGCCCTCCCACTACCTATCACCCAATCTTCTATGAAGAACCCATACATTAAGGTCCCAAGGGTGACTACAATCAAATGTTTATCTGTGGCCCCTTCTATTTTTCCAAAATTTTGGGAGAAATTTTGCAGTGGGGGAGAGAGGTCAGGCTCAACTCCAAATACAATAAGGAAAAGTGGGAATGTATAGCCAAGGATCGGGTGGGGGGTCACTGAATGGAAAATTACTAAGAGGAAACATCAGCAGTCATGGGGGGACTCTGGCTAAGCTGACTTGACAAGATTCTTGCTGAAGGCAGGCAGGGGTATCAGAAATCACCTAGGGGATGGTGGAGGCTGAGGAACCCAACCCCATTCCAAGGATAGGGGATTCTGGCCAAACTAACTGGGCAGGATTCTTGCTAAGATCAAACAATGGAAAGGCAAACACAGAAGCCCAAAAGTCAGGTCCTAGTTGAAAAGAGATGCCTTAGTCTGCACCAAAAAATATTGTTACAGGATGTTTGCTCTGTCAGTGCCCGAGGTTCTTGGGAGGTTCTTGGTCATGCATCTTCGAAGAATGAAGAGGTAGACCAGGCAGAGTGGTGGGCAGCAAAGCAAGGTTTATTGAGTGATAGCGAAGTGATAGCACAAAGCTCCTGAGGAGGGAGGAGGGAGGAGGGAGGGGACTTGGGAGGGTAACCACCAGAGTTTTAAATCTAGGGTTTTTATGGGCTTGTTGACAGGCTGCTTTAATCTGATTAACTCTCCCTGTGCCTGTCATCCGATCAGGTTTTGTCATCTATCTATCACATGGGAAAGGGTGGAGGGCTCCTTCCAGGGCGGTGTAAAATCCTTTTAAGGGTGGTTTCCTCTTGGGGGTGGGGTGGGGAGCCTCGTCCCTGCCTACCTGCCTTCCTATGACCCCTCATCAGTATCACAGACTAGGTGGCTTAAACACCATTCATTCCCCAGAGTTCTGGAGCCTGGAAAGTCCAAAATAAAGGTGCCCGCATATTTAGTGTCTCATGAGAGCTCATTTTCTGGCTCATAGATGCCCATCTTCTCGATGTGTCCCCACGTGGTGGAAGAGGTGAGGGGATGGACTCTCTGGGCCTTTTTTATAAGGGCACTAATCCCATAAACAAGAGCTCTACCCTCCTGTCCTAAACCTCCCAAAGGCCCCACCTCCTAATATCCTGTGGGTGGGGGGAATGTCTGGAATTTCAACATATGAATTGTAGAGGACACAACATTCAGTCCACAACAAGAGACTTGAGAGGAGACTGATTAAAGTTTGGTCAAAGAGAGACTGGCAGTTGTAAGAATATTTGGAAATAGCAGAAAAGATTATTGGGATTCTTTGAGGCAAAACTAAGCCCTATTTAGAGCTCACTTTGGCAGTTACTCTGATTCCAGCCTCTCCCTACCCGTCAGCTCTGTTACAATCTTGTAAACTTGTGGATGAGTGATAGCAAGGCAAAGTACATTTTGTCTATAGACAAGCAAATATATTCTGTTGGGAGATGTTTGGGGTTGACTTCGCTCCCTCCCCTGGAAAAAGCCAGCCTTCCTGTTCATTTGTAAATTCATTTCAACATATCTTTATTCCATATAAATTGGTGGTCCTTTGACTTCTCCTTCAAACTAGTTAACATCCTATCAACTCCTTCATTAACAATGAGTTGAATAAATCTTTAATACACATTCATATTATATCTGCAGGAAAGTTCTGTTTTTAGCCTTCTTAAAAAGTCATCCCATAACAAGATCGAGCCTCCCAATTCCAAAAAGAGGACTAGAAAACTCTACCCTTCCATTCAAAGAATTGCTAAATAAAATATAAAAATAATCCCCTCAAGAGAATAAATTCACAGGCCATAAGGGACCTGGTTCCACACAGGTTAAGGAGGTGGAGGTAAGTAAATTGACCCTTTTAAAGGTCTACACCCTTAGTGAAAGAGTGGATCAGAATGAAATGTGTCCACCAAGTTAGTAAGATGTCAAGGAAGTTTGTCTCTGTTCTGAACTCAGAAAACACAGTCCCAGCTAAAGATGAGTTTACTGTAAAAAATTGTTAGAGCATGAGAAATCATTCCACCATGAGTGACAGTGAACACAAGTACCAGGAGTTGAGGTAATGAAAAAGACAAACGGAAGCAGAAGAAAATAATTATCTCTGAAATTATTAAAAATAGTTTTAAATAATCAACACTAAATAAAACAAGACCCTATTTTTAAGAAACGGGCAGATTGGGGTGCCTGGGTGGTTCAGTGGGTTAAGCCTCTGCCTTTGGCTAGGGTCATGATCTCAGGGTCCTGGGATTCAGCCCCTTGTTGGGCTCTTTGCTCAGCAGGGAGCCTGCTTCCTCCTCTCTCTCTGCCTGCCTCTCTGCCTACTTGTGATCTCTCTCTCTCTGTCAAATAAATAAATAAAATGTTTTAAAAAAATGGGCAGATTGAGGAGAAAATTTAAGAAAGAATAGAAATTTTAGAAGTGAAAAAATTTATTTAAGTTTAAAAAATCATACAACTGATAAGTGAAAAAGCCCATTAAAAAAAAAACTAGAGCTGGGCGCCTGGGTGGCTCAGTGGGTTAAAGCCGCTGCCTTCGGCTCAGGTCGTGATCTCAGGGTCCTGGGATCGAGGCCCACATCGGGCTCTCTGCTCGGCAGGGAGCCTTCTTCCTCCTCTCTCTCTGCCTGCCTCTCTGCCTACTTGTAATCTCTCTGTGTCAAATGAATAAATAAAATCTTTAAAAAAAAAAAAACTAGAGAGATAATGATCAGGCTAAAAGACAGATGTGAAAAAAATGATACAAAATACCACAGAGAGATAAAGAGAGATAACGATAAATACAGAAAGATAAAGAGAAGAGATTATGACCAAAAAATGAAGAGAATAGAAGACAGTGTGAGAAGGATAAACATAGTTGGAACAGGAATTCTAGGAGGAAAGACTGAAGAGAGAAATTCGAAGAGATAGATGGCAGAAAAATGTCTAGTCTTGGTAAAAGACATAAATCCCCAGACTCAAGGATCACTATGATCTGTAAATCAGGAAAAATAAAAATAGACCCACTATGGCAAACACCTTAGTGAAACTGAGAAACCCCAAACACACAAAGAAAGTCTTTTGAGACTTAAGATCCCAGGGAGAAAATACCTGTAACTCACAATGAAAGAGCAAGAAACTGATGGCTGACTTTACAACAGCAATACTAGAACACCAGGGGATGGCAGAATACTGTCTTCTGATTACAGAAGGGGAATACGTGTCCCTGTGGACATCAGTAACCAACTCATTCAAGAGAGAAGAAAAAATTAAAACATTTTCATATAAACAAAAAGAGAATTTATCCCTCACTATTAGGTGCTGAAAGAATTACTGAAGGATGTACTTCAGGGAGAAGGAAAAGGAACTCAGAAGGAATGAGATGCAAAAAAGAATGGTGAGCAAAGAAATTGATAAACACGGAGCAACATAAAAGCATACTCATAAAAAAACAATAATGGCTAATTTGGGCAAAAATCACCCCACTATACAACAGCAGCATAAAATACGGAAGAGGGAGATGATTGAAATTAAAGCATTTTGAGGTCTTCCTTCAAGAAGGAAGATTAATTACAGATGAATTTTAGACTTCATCAAATATACCAGGCTAAGTTTTTATTTTTATTTTTTATTTTTTTAATATTTTATTTATTTATTTGACACAGAGAGAGAGAGATCACAAGTAAGCTGAGAGGGAGGCAGAGAGAGAGGAGGACGCAGGCTCCCCTCCAGGATGATCATGACCTGAGCCGAAGGCAGAGGCTTTAACCCACTGAGCCACCCAGGCGCCCCAGGCTAAGTTTTTAAAGGGTTCGCTGAGGCCATAGAAAAGGAATGTTTAATTCTGAGAAGGGTGGAGTGGCGCAAAAGGGAAATAATAAGGAACCCCTAATCGGATGCTCCCCCACACACGCTCACGCTCTCCACACGAAGCACCCAGCCTACCACGGCAGCTGTTCCTCGTGCACTAGGAACAGAGACAGAGACCCAGACCCCACTGCAGCCACGCCCAAGAATAGATGTGAAAAGAGGTGCAGAGATAAGAATGAGAATGAGCCTGAAAGAAGAGAACTAGTGTTCAAGGACAATGGACCAGTAGGCCCACATGACCTGAACATTGGGAAATGGGCAATTGGAAGCAGTATGTTTTGACGGTCAGAAGAAATTGAGAAAGAAAGGTTAGGATAAGAACTTAAGACATTTTATGGTGAGTTTACAAGACTCCCCGACAGCAAATGTGAAAAATATTTCACATTATCCTGCTAATAAAGCTGGAGAGATGAACTTCCAGGACAAGCTGCGGTCACAGGCAGGTTACATTTGTTCCCGGAGATGGTGTCAAAATCCTGTTTGATGATGGGGATGGTGGTGAAGATGCTGAGCATATCCAAACTGAACTCGACATTTTACATTCCGATCTTTCTGAGGGCCAGAATTTGGGTCATAGCCACAATCCACAAGGAAGCCTAAAACATTGCTAGTGTGAGTGGCTTGTTCGACAGATTGATTTTTGATGTTTGTTTTAAAGTATTCTGTTTCTTTAAAAATTGGTGATACTGAGTTATCTTCCATCAAATGTGAAACCACTTTGTTCTTTTATTGTAATGGAATTTACTGGCCAAAACCCCACAGCATCTGTCGTTTAGAAAAAAAGAAAAAACATATTACCAGTTTCCCTGCTGTGGCCACTTCACCTCAGTATAGGGATGTTTTGAAGAAATTCTATGCCACGTAATTTTTTTTTTAAGATTTTATTTATTTATTTGACACAGAGAGAGAGATTACAAGTAGGCAGAGAGGCAGGCAGAGAGATAGGGAGAGGAGGAAGCAGGCTTCCCGCTGAGCAGAGAGCACGATGCCGGGCTGGATCCCAGGACGCTGAGATCATGACCTGAGCCGAAAGCAGAGGCTTTAACCCAATGAGCCACCCAGGCGCCCAATGCCACGTAATTATTAAGGATTATGTGTAAACTTCTAGTTTTGACTAGTCTGTGCACTGATAAGAGTCCTTCTGAATCCTCTGTTTACTTTGATGTCTTCTTGAGACTTTGTTAAAATTTAAAGGAGGCAGAAATCTGCATTTGATATCACAATGCACGGCTCTTTCCTTCATAGTTTAGTAGCTTGAGCTTTTTATTTTTTCTACTAATTTTGATATCACACACATTCTTTGCATAATCTTATGTTGCCATCATAAAGAAATCAACAAAAGCTATTTCCAAAAACAGTTTTGAGAAATTGGGTTTGAATTTGTTAGTCTTGTAGTTGCAGAAATTGAACACTAGGTGGCACCCAATCATCAAAAATATTAATGTATTAGTGTTTTTGTTTTGTTTTGTTTTTTAACTTGCTGTGAATGAAAAAATCTCAAAAAAGAAGCTACCGTTTTAACCTTTTATTAAACATGAAGTTGTAAAATTCCTCCTTTGGAAATAATTTCAAAGTTAAAATATTGCAAAAATAAAAATAGTACCCAAAACATAATTAGACCCTTCACCCTGATTTACCTATGTTAACATTTTATACCATTCACTTTTGTTTCTTTCTAAAGAAATTTTAAAAATATATTATTTTAATTCCATTATAGTTAACATACAGTGTTATATTAGTTTCAGGTGTATAATACAGTGATTCAACAATTCTGTTCATTACCTGGTGCTCATTACTATAAGTACACTCTTTAATCTCCGCCCCTATTTCATCCACCCCCTTCCACTTCCCCTCTGGTAACCATCCGTTTGTTCTCTATACTTGAGTCGGTTTCTTGGTTTGTTTCTTTCTCTCTCTTTCTCCCCCCTTTGCTTGTTTGTGTTGTTTCTTAAATCCTATATATGAGGGACATCATATGGTATTTGTCTTTCTCTGACTGACTTGTTTTGCTTAGCATTATACTTTCTAGGTCTTTCCATGTTGTTGCAAGTAGGAATATTTCATCCTTTTTTATGAATGAATAGTATTCCATTGTATCTATATACCACATCTTCTTTATCCATTCTTATATCAGTGGACACTTAAACTGCTTCCATAATTTGGCTATTGTATATAATGCTGCTAACAACATCAGCGTGCAGGTATCCCTTTGAATTCGTATTTTTATATTCTTTAGGGAAATACTTAGTAGTGCAAATGCTGGACTATTTTTAACTTTTTGAGGAACTTCTGTACTGTTTTCCACAGTGGCTGCACCAGTTTGCATTCCCATCAACAGTGTAAGAGGGTTCCTTTCTCTCCACATCCTCACCAGTATTTGTTGTTTCTTATATGCCATTCACTTTTACCATTCCCTCTCTCCCTTTCTTTCTAATAAATCTATTTATGTATAATTATTTTCCTGAACCTTTTGCATATAAGTTACATACAACATGAATCTTACCAATAAGTATTATAGCGTGTATTTCCTAACAATAGGAATATTCAAAAGAGTCTCTTTTGATGGAATTTACAGAATATTTGTAGAATATAAAAGATTAAAATAAAAATGTTATTTTTTCCAAAAGCCTCACACGCTGTAAAATAGTTTTGTGTGCTTTATGAACACTCAAATTGTGACTTAGAAAGGAAAATAATTTCAAATTAACTTCTACAAAATAAGTTTTTCTCAAAATTTTCCTAAGCTGGAAGAGGTGGGAGGAACTATAACTTAATGAAAAGATGGTCTCCAATTTCTCTTCAAAGACTTCATTTATTTGCCAGAGAGAGAAGGAGAGAGAGAGAGAGAGAGAACAAACAGGGGTAGAGGCAGGGGTAGAAAAGCAGGCTCCCCACTGAGTGAGGAGACTGATGTAGGATTCAATCCCAGGACCCTGGGATTATGACCTGAGCTAAAGGCAGACACTTAACTGACTGAGCCACCAGGCATCCCTATAATTTTTGAAATAAAAGAGCCACAGGTAAAAATTATAATAAAGAAAATGTTGTGCCACTAAGGTATGTTTTACCCTTAAAGAGCCCCAGAAAGCTGAAGTCCCAATCAATCCAACAGAAGGTTGCAGTGAAAGTTAAAAGTAAGCAAAATAAAATGATGATGATGAAGATAACAGGTTAAAACATAATCAAAATCCAAGTATATGCTATTTAAACAAGACACAAAAAATAATGACAGAAAGATTAAACATAAAGGGATAGAAAAAGATACTGCACAAACAACATCCAAAAGAAAGGTGAATGTATATTTACATACAAAATAAAATATAATAGACTAATTAAAAAAGCATTATTAGGATGGATACTAGATAATGAAAAAAAACTATCAAAAAAGATATTCCTGAACTAAAATACACTTAACAGGGGCACCTGGGTTAAGCCTCTGCCTTCATCTCAGGTAATGATCCCAGGGTCCTGGGATTGGGCCCTGGGTTGGGCTCCTCGATGCTCAGTGGGGAGCCTGCTTCTCCCTCTCCATCTGCCTGCCACTTCCCCTGCTTGTGCTCTTTGTCTCTCTGTCAAATAAATGGAAAAAATCTTAAAAAAAAAATACACCTAACATATCCTCAAAATATTTAGAGTAAAAATGTACAGAAACATTAGAAATTAACAAACCCATAAACCTTTACCAAGAAGTTAAAAAAATTAATAAAATCTATATTTATTCATTTGACACAGAGAGAGAGATTACAAGTAGGCAGAGAGGCAGGCAGAGAGGAGAGAGGAGGAAGCAGGCTCCCTGCTGAGCAGAGAGCCCGATGTGGGCCTCGATCCCAGGACCCTGGGATCATGACCTGAGCCGAAGGCAGCGGCTTTAACCCACTGAGCCACCCAGGCGCCCAATAAAATCTATATTTAAATAACATAAGTAACAATTTGACCAAAGGAACAACCACAGGACTGGCACCCAAAACTAGAGAACACACATTATTTTCAGTTCTATATAGCACATTATAACAGGGAACTGCATAGGGATATTGGCTAGGAATGTAAACTAGAATGGAAGGGAATTTGTTAATGTCTAACTGTATATATTCTTTGACCCCAAATTCTCACTTCTAAGAATTTATCTCAAAAATATATTTGCACACCTGAAGGCTGGGAAGATGGCCAAGTAGAAGGACTCTAAGCTCACCTCATCCCATGGATACAAGTAGATAACACTCACATCCGTGTAAATAACCCAGAAAATGAGTTGAAGACTGACAGAATAGACCCTGCAACTAAAGGTAGAGAACAGGCCACCCTGAAGAAGGTAGGAAGGGTGAAGATGTGGTTTGGGAGCTGAAGGGACCATGACCATTCATGGTTTGAGAGAGAGCCAGGTCTCAGAGAAGGATGAGAAACAGACTATCACACCAGGGAGCCCACACAGGAAAGACAAATCCCTATAACGTCTGGCTTGGAAGGCAAGAAGGACTGAAATTCATGAGTTCTTGCAACTGGCAGAACTTAAAACATAGATCCAAAAATTAGCGGATGATGGGAGAGCCTAGAGAGCATGAGGAAATTGAGTCCCCACCCTTTAAGAGACATCTTGACAGCCAGCAGAAAAACAGCATAGAAGCAGCAATTTGAAAAACACATGTGGCAAATGAGACAGAGAATGATTTACTCATGTCAGAGCATGGCCCTGAGAAGCAGTGAACACAGGAAGACCCCACTGTGAACAAAGAAACTGGCAGGTGCCATTTCCCTTCCCTGCCCCTCAACATGAGAACAAGGCCACCTGTGGGAACCTGTGCAGTGTGGACACTTGCTGCCTAACTTGCTTACACCAAGCCGTGCCCTCCTGCACTTTGGCAGAGCCACTCTTACGAGTCATGCTTCCCTTCGTCCTGGCACTGCAGCATCGCCCACCCCCACTCCCGGAAAACCAGCACAAACCTCACCAGCACTGTGTCTTCTGACCTGCCTTTTGCAGGGCCTCTGTTCTGGCAGCAGTGGTGGCAGGTCTCATTTCACAAGCAGACCAGTGCACACCTTAAAATGTGCCCCACCCAGCAGGAACCAAACACTGCCCGCAATAGGCAAAGACAGCCTCTGCAGATGACTGGACTAAAGGAAAAAGAAGCCAGGCCTCAACAGCAGAGCACACACAACAAACATGGGAGATGCTCCCTGAAGTGCCAGGTCCCCGGGAACAGGGGACACTGCATGGCAGGACACTATAGGACCTCTTCTTCATAAGGCCATTACCTTGAAGAACAAGAGACATAGCTAATTTTTCCTAACACAGAGAAAGAGACACAGAGAGGTAGAGAAAATGAGGAGACAGGAATATGTCCCAAATAAAAGAACAGCACCAAGCCACAGCAAGACATATAAGTGAAACAGGTATAAGTAATATGCCCCATAGAGAATTTAAAGTAATGATCGTAAAGATACTCACAGGACTTGAGAAAAGAGTAGAGGACATCAATGAGATCCTTAACAAACAGATAAAAAAAGAACCAATCAATGATGAAGAACACAAATGAAATCAAAAATACTCTTGATGGAATAAATAGCAGGCTAGAGGAAGCAGAGGAATAAATTAATGACCCGGAAACAGAACAATGGAAAGTAACCAAGCTGAGCAAATGAGAGAAAAAATAAATGCTGCAAATCGAGAATTGTCTTAGGGAACTCAGTGACTCCATCAAACATAATAACACTCCCATTATTGGAATATCAAAAGAAGAGAGAGAAAATAAGGAAGAAAACTTATTTGAAGAAATAATAGCTAAAAACTTCCCTAACCAGGGTAAGGAAACAGATATCCACATCCAGGAGACACAAAATTTCCCCTGGAAAAATCAACCCAAGGAGGTCTATATCAACACATAGTAATTAAAATGGCAAAAAGTAGCAATGAAGAAAAGATTTTACAACTAGAGCAAAGAAGATAGTTACATACAAGGGGGAAACCCCATAAGGTTATCAGAGAATTTTTTAGCAGAAACTTTGCAAGATAGAAGAAAGTGGTGTGATATATTCAAAGAGTTGAAAGGGAAAAAAATCGATAGCCATCCAGCAAAGCTTACATTCTGAATATAAGGAGAAGTAAAGAGTTTCTCAGATGATCAAAAACTAGAAGAGTTAATGACCACTGAACAAGCCCTCCAAGAAATATTAAAGGGGACTCTTTGAGTGGAAAGGAGAGACCATAAGTGAGAGTATGAAAAGAAAAATCACAGAAGCAGTAAAGATAAGTATTTCTATAAAAGTCAGTCAAGGAATTCATAAAATAAAAGAATGTAAAATATGACATCAGATACCTAAAACATGGGAGGGGAGAGGAGTAAAGAATGGGTTCAAAGTTAAGTGACCATCAACTTATTATAGACTGCTATATGCAGAAGATGTTATATGCAAACCTAATGTTAACCACTATTCAAAAAACCAGTAGCATATATGCAAACAACAAAGAGAAAGGAATCCAAGTATATCACTAAAGAAAGCCAACAAACCACAAAAGAAAGCAAGAGAAGTATCAGAGAAAAACTACAAAACAATCACAAAACAAGTAACAAAATGGCAATAGATACACTTCAGTGAATAATTACTTTGAATGCAAATGGAATAAATGCTCCAATCAAAAGACATAGGATGAGAGACTGGATAAAAAAAAAATAAAACCATCTATATGTTGCCTCAGGAGACTCACTTCAGACCTAAAGACGTGCAGATTGAAAGTGAGCGGTAGAGAAATATTTATCACACAAATGGATGTCAAAAGAAAGTCATAGTAGCAATACTTATATGATACAAAATAAACTTAAAAAAAAAAAGAATATAGCAAGAGACAAAAAGGGACACTATATAATATTAAAGAGGACAGGGGTGCCTGGGTGGCTCAGTGAGTTAAAGCCTCTGCCTTCAACTCAGGTCATGATCCCAGGGTCGTGGGATCAAGCCCACATCAGGCTCCCTGTTCAGCAGGAAGCCTGCTTCTCCCTCTCCCTCTCCCTCTCCCTGCTTGTGTTCCCTCTCTGGCCATCTCTCCCTCTATCAAATAAATAAAATCTTTAAAAAAATATGTTAAAGAGAACAATCCAAAAGAAGATATAACAATTGTAAATATTTATGCACCCAACATGGGAGCACCCAAATACATAAAACATCTAATAACAAACATAAAGAAACTAATTGATAGTAATACAATAGTAATTGGGGACTTTGACATGCTACTTACATCAATGGACAGATCATCCAAATAGAAAGTCAATAGGAGTGGCTTTGAATGACATATTGGATCAGAGGATTTACCAGATGTATTCAGAACATTCCATCCTAAAACAGCAGAGTATACATTCTTTTCAACTGCACATGGAACATTCTCTGGAACAAATCACATATTAGGCCACAAAATAAACCTCAACAAATTAAAAAAGATCAAAGTCATACCATGCACCTTCTGACCACAACACTATGAAACTAGAAATCAAGCACAAGAAAAAATCTGGAAAGAGGAAAAATGCATGGAGGTTCAGTAACATGCTACTAAACAATGAGTAGGTCAACAAAGAAATCAAAGAAATAAAAAAAATACATGGAAACAAATAAAAATGAAAACACATAGGTCCAAAGTCTTTGGGATGCAGCAAAAGTGGTTCTAGGAGGGAAGTTTATAACAACACAAGCATACCTCAAGAAGCAAGAAAAATCTCAAACAACCTAATTTTACACCTCAAGGAGCTAGAAAAAGAAGACCAAACAAATCCTGGACCAGCAGAAGGAAGGAAATAATAAAGATTAGAACAGAAATAAATGATACAGAAACTAAAAAAACAATAAAACAGATCAATGAAACCAGGATCTGGTTCTTTGAAAAAAATCAACAAAACTGATACACCTCTAGTCAGACTCATGTAAAAGGAAAGAGAGAGAGGACCCAAATAAACAAAATCACAAATGAAATAAAATAACAAACAACATTACAGACATACAAACAATTGTAACAGAATATTATGAAACATTATATGCCAAAAAATTGGACAACCCAGTGGAAAATGGATAAATTCCTAGATATATAACCTACAAAAACTGAAGGAAGAAGAAATAGAAAATTTGAACAGACTGGTTATCAGCAATGAAATTGAATCAGTAACATAAAGAAACTCCTAACAAACAGAAGCCCAGGACCAGACAGCTTCACAGGTGAGTTCGACCAAATTTAAAGAGTTAATACCTATTCTTCTCAAATTATTCCAAAAAATAGAAAAGGAAGGAAAGCTTCCAAATTTATTCTATGAGGCCAGTGTCACCCCAATACCAAAACCAGATGAAGAGACCACACACACACACACACACACACACACACACACACACACGCACCAAAAAAAAAAAAAGAACTACAGACCAATATCTCTGATGAACATAGACGCAAAAATCCTCAACAAAATACTAACAAATTGAATCCAATAATACATTTTAAAAAATCATTCAGCACAATCAAGTGGGATTTTTTCCCGGGATGCAACTGTGGTTCAATATTCAGAAATCAATGTGATACATCACATCAGTAAGAGAAAGGACAAAAACAAAATGATCATTTCAATTGATCCAGAAAAACCACTTGACAAGGTACAACATCCATTCATGATAAAAACCCTCAACAAAGGAAGTCTAGAGGGAATATGCCTCAACATAACAAAAAAACCCCAAAAAACAAAAAAACAAAACCACCATGACAATCATCAGACTCAATGGGGAAAACAGAGTTTTCCCCTAAAGTCAGGAAAAAAGACAAGGATGTCCACTCTGACCACTTTATCTCGACATAGTACTGGAGGTCCTAGCCACAGCAGTCAGAAAACAAAAAGAAATAAAAGCCATCCAAATTGGAAAGGAAGGTTTAAAACTTAAACTATTTGCAGACATGATACTCTATACAGAAAACCCTAAAGACTCCACTGAAAAGCTACTAAAACTGATAAATGAATTCAGTAAAGTCACAGGATACAAAATCAATGTACAAAAATATGTTGCATTCCTATATGCTAATAATGAAGCAGCAGGGAGTGGGAAACTAAGAAAGCAATGTCATTTACAATTGCACCAAAAACAATAAAATATCCAGGAACAAACTTAACCAAGGAGATGAAAGATCTGTACTTTGGAAACTAGAAGACACAGATGAAAGAAATTGAAGATGACACAAAGAAATGGAAAGACATTCTATGCTCATGTATTAGAAGAACAAACATTTTCACAGTGTCTATACTACCCAAAGCAATCTACAGATTAATGCAATCCTTGCCAAAATGCCAACAGCATTTTTCACAGAACTAGAACAAATGATCCTAAAATTTGTATGGAACCACAAATGATCCTGAAGAGCCAAAGCAATCTTAAAAAAGAGAAACAAAACAACAAAACTGGTGGTACCACAATTCCAGACTTCAAATATATTACAAAGCTGTACTAATCAAAACAGTATGATACTGGCACAAAAATAGACAGACACATGGGTTGCCTGGGTGGCTCAGTTGGTTAAGCATCTGCCTTCAGGTCAGGTCATTATCCTAGGGTCCTGGGGTGGAGCCCCATGTCAGGCTCCTGCTTGGTGGGGAGTCTGCTTTTCTCTCTCCCTCTGCCTGCTTCTCCCCTACTTGTTATGCTCCCTCTCTCTGTCAAATAAATAAATAAAATCTTTTAAAAAAAGACATAGATCAATGGAACAGAAAGAAAAATCCAGAAATAGAGATGCCTGGGTGGCTCAGTCAGTTAAGCATCTACTTTTGGCTTCAGTCACGATGCTGGGGTCCTGGGATCAAGTCCCACATTGGGCTTCTTGCTCAGCAGGGAGCATGTTTCTCCTTCTGCCTACCACTCCCCCTGCTTGTGCTCTCTCTCTCTCTCTCTCTCTGACAAATAAATTAATAAAACCTAAAAAAAAAGAAAAAGAAAAAAAAGAAAAAAGAAAACCCAGAAGTAAATCCACAATTATGTGGTCAATTAACTTTCAACAAAGGAGGAAAGAATATATAATGGGAGAAAAGTCTCTTCAACAAATGGTGTGGGAAACAGGACAGCCACATGCAGAAGAATGAAACTGGACCACTTTATTACATCATACACAAAAATAAACTCAAAATGGATTAAAGACCTAAATATCAGACCCGAAACCATAAAAACCCTAGAAGAGAGCACAGGCAGTAATTTCTCTGACATCGGCTGTAGCAACATTTTTCTAGATATGTATGTCTCCTGAGGCAAGGGAAATAACAGCAAAAATAAACATCAAAATAAAAAGCTTCTGAACAATGAAGGAAACAATCAACAAAACTTCAAGTCAACCTACTGAACGGGAGAAGATATTTGCAAATAACATATCCAATGAAGGGTTAGTACCCAAAATATATAAAGAACTTATGAAATTCAACACCTAAAATATGAATGATTCAATTAAAAAATGGGCAGAAGCCATGAATAGACATTTCTCCAAAGAAGACATATCTCCAAAGAAGACATGGCCGACCAACACATGAAAAGATGCTTGACATCACTCATCATCAGGGAAATGCAAATCAAAAGTAAATGAGATATCACCTCACACCTGTCACAATGGCTAAAATCAAAGACACAAGAAACAACAAGTATTGGCGAGGACATGGAGAAAAAGGAATCCTGTTACAATGTTGGTGGGAATGCAAACTGATAAAGCAACTGTAGAAAACATATGGAGGTTGATCAAAAAGTTAAAAATAGAACTACCCTACGATCCAGCATTTGAACTACTACGTATTTCACCAAAGAATACAAAAATACTAATTCAAAGGGATACATGCACCCCGATGTTGTTAACAGCATTATATACAATAGCCAAATTATGGAACCAGCCCAAGTGTCCACAGATAGATAATGGAGAAAGAAGATGCAGTATATAGACACAATGGAATATTATTCAGCTATAAAAAAATGAAATCTTGCCATTTGCAATGACATTGATGGAGTAGAGAGTATTATGCCAAGTGAAATAAGTCAGTCAGAGAAAGACAAATACCGTATGATGTCACTCATACATAGAAATTAAGAAACAAAACAAACAAAGGAAAAAAATAGAAACAGACTCTTAACTATACAGAACAAACCGATAGTTGCCAGAGGGAGGTGGGAGAGGGGGATGGGCAGAATAGGGGTGGAGATTAAAGAGTACACTTACCATGATGAGCACTGTGTAATGTATAGAATTTTTGTACACCTGAAATTAATATAACACTGTATATTAACTACACTGGAATTAAAATGTAAAAACTGAATAAAAATATGTATTTTCAAAAGGCGTATACTATATGGCAATTTATTCCAATTCAATTTTTAATAGCAACACTATAAAGCAAATATCTATGACTAGGTTATTGGTTGAAGTTGAATAAATCATGGCACAACCTGAAGACTCTCTATATACTGATATGGCCTGATACCTAGCATATATACTTTTAATTTTGTTTTCCTGGGTATATTCTATTTATTTTTTTAAGACTATTTGTTTGAGAGAGAGAACACACAAGATGGGGCAGAGGGATAGGGAGAAGCAGACTCCCCTGTTGAGCAGGGAACCTGATGCTGGACTCGATCCCAGGACCCTGGAATCATGACCTGAGCTGAAGGCAGATGCTTAACTGACTGAACCACCCAATGTCCCACTCCTGGATATATTTTAAGAGAAAAAAAGAAAGTGAAGAAAAGTGTATGTGTACAATGTTACCGTTTATCTAAGAAAGTTGGAAGTGATACATATCTAGATAGGTAGATGATAGATAGGCAGACAGACAGACAGAAAGACAGGTAGGTAGAATTAATGGAATAAAACAAAAGCCCTTTTTAAAAAGTTGTTTTTAGGGCGCCTGGGTGGCTCAGTGGGTTAAAGCCGCTGCCTTCGGCTCAGGTCATGATCCCAGGGTCCTGGGATCGAGGCCCACATCGGGCTCTCTGCTCAGCAGGGAGCCTGCTTCCTCCTCTCTCCTCTCTCTCTGCCTGCCTCTCTGCCTACTTGTAATCTCTCTCTCTCTGTCAAATGAATAAATAAAATCTTTAAAAAAAAAAAAAGTTGTTTTTAACCAGCAATTCCCACTTCTAGACATACACCCAAGAGAAAAGAGCACACAAGTTTCTATTGACACAGAAACTTGAATATGAATGTTCATAGCAGAATTATTCATAATAGCCAAAAGATGAAAACAACCCAAATGTCCATCAACTGATGAATGAGTAAACAAATTGTGTCCTAGCCATACAATGGAATATTATTCAGCCATGAAAAGGGACCTCTGAATACATTTTGCTAAATGAAATATGTCAGTCACAAAAGGTCACATATTGTATTAGTCCTTTGATATGAGAGGTCCAGAATAGACAAACTCACAAAGAAACAAAGTAGATTAGTGGTTGCCAGTGGCTGGAGGGAGATGGTGATTTGGGGTTTCTTTTGGGGGAAGTGAAGTATTCTGAAATTAGTGACTGCTGCACAACTTTTAAAATATACTAAAACCCACTGAATTTGTACTCTTTTTTAAAAGGGTGAATGTTAAAATATATTAATTATATCTCAATAGTTTTTTTTTTACTTTATCAGTAGGCAGAGGCAACAGAGTGGAAAGGGGAGGAATAGGAATAGATTTCTCCTAATATATCTTGTTCAATAGATTTAAGTTTAGAATTGTATAAATATGTTACATAGTTGTATAATCATATTAAATTTAAAAATTAGAAAGCAACCCTTAAGGGTGTACTCCTGTCATGACAGTATTAAGACCTTTGTGGTCCCTCTCCACAGAGAAATTGGTGGAAATCACTTTTGAAAATTCATTCTCCAGAAATGGTCTTTAGGCCATTTAGCAAGTGAAGAAACATTTACTCAAGAAAACCGACTAAAGCTTAGTGAGAATGATAAGAATCTGTGGCATCTGAACCATGACCCTCTCCCTCTCCTTCACAACTCAGAATGATGGGAACTCCGCTCTAGATGGATAGAGCAAAAAACACAGAGTTCCCTTCTTCCATCCAGCTCCCACTCACAAGAGACCCTATGTTGGGTCTGGCACACTGAAAGTACTAGGGTCCCCTTGCTGCAGCTCATTCATAAAGCAGAGTTTCCATGCACAGACAAGCAAGCCAAGAATACCAGTGGCTACAGAGCACAAATGAAAGAAACAGTAAATAATAGAGAAAATTAATAAACCCAAAATTTGCTTCTTTGAAAAGTGCAACAAAGTTGACAAACCTTTAACTAGACTGATCAAGAAAAAAAGAGAGAAGCCTCAGATAAAAGGGAGAACATTACCACTCATCTTCCAGAAATAAAAAGGATTATAAAGGAATGTTATGAATATTTGCATGCTAATAAATTAGATAACTTAGATAAAATGAACAAATTCCTAAAAATACAAAAACTGAGTCAAGAAGAAATAGAAAATCTGAATAGAAAGTAGACTGAATTTGTCATTTTAACACTATCTGCAAAGAAAGGTCCAGACCTAGATGACTTCACTGGTGAATTCCCTTTTGCTCCCCAGTTTTATTGAGATACAACTAACATAGAACATTATATAAGTTTAAGGTGTACAACATAATGATTTGTGGTATGTATATATTGCAAAATGATTACCATTCACTGGAGAATTCAACCAGGTATTTAAAGAATAAGTAACACCAATTCTTCATAAACTCTTTCAGGAAATAGAAGAGGTAAGAACAGTTTCCTTTTTGTTCTCTGAGGCCACTATTACCCTGACATCAAAATCAGACAAATACATCTCAAGAAACAAAAACTATGCCATGATCTCTTATGACTATCAATGCAGAAATTTTTTTTTTCAATATTTTTTTTTAAGATTTTATTTATTTATTTGACACAGAGAGAGAGAGATTACAAGTAGGCAGAGAGGCAGGCAGAGAGACAGGGAGAGGAGGAAGCAGGCTCCCTGCTGAGCAGAGAGCCCGATGCGGGCCTCGATCCCAGGACGCTGAGATCATGACCTGAGCCGAAAGCAGAGGCTTTAACCCACTGAGCCACCCAGGCGCCCTCAATGCAGAAATTTTTAACAAAATAGTAACAAATAGAAATCTCTACCTGAAAAAGCCACAGCTAACATCCCTCTTAATCGTGAAAAGCTGAATGCCTTCCTCCTAAGGTCAGGAATAAGACAAATATACCTGCTGTTGCCACATCCAGTGGCAATATTGTAGTAGAGGCTTCAGTCAGAGTAATTAGACAAGGAAAAGAAAGAAAAGTCATTCAGATTGGAAAGGAAAGAAGTAAAACCATCTCTATTTGCAGATAGCATAATTTTCTTTATAGAAAATCCTAAGGAATCTGCTAAAAAACTATTGGGACTAATGAATGAGTTTGGGAAGAATGTAGGACACAGGTCAATATAAAGACAGAAGTTGTATTTTTATTTAGTAGCACTGAACAAATGAAAAGTGAAATTAAGAAAAAACAGTTCTATTTATAATTAATCAAAAAGAATAATACTTAAGAATAATGTTAACAAAAGTTTAAAATATATATTCTGAAAACTACAAATCACTGTTGAAAGAAATGTAAACAAATGAAAAGATATTCCATGTTTATGGATTGGAAGACTTGATATTGTTAAAATGGCAGTGCTCCCCAAACTGATCTACAGATTCAACATCATCCCTGACTGAATGCAAGTTGGCTTCTTTATAGAAATTGACAACCAGATTCTAAAATTCATAGGCAAAGACAAGGGAACCAAAATAGTCAAAATAATCTTGAAAAAGAACTAAGTTGGATGACTCAGACTTCTTGACTTCTTACAAAGCAAGAGTGATCAAGACATTGTGTTACTGGCATAAAACTAGTCATATAGATTAATAGAATAGAATTGAAAGTCCAGAAATAAACCCATATATAGTCAATTGAGTTTTCAACAAGGTGGCCAAGACAATCAGTGGAGAAACAGTAGCCTTTTCAACAAATGGTGCTGGGACAACAGGAGAGCCACACACAAAAGAATAAAATTGGACCCTTACCTCATACTATATACAAATATTAACTCAAAATTTATTAAAGACCTAGATGTAAGACCCAAAACTATGAAAATCTAACAAGAAAACATAGGGGTAAATCTTCATGACCTTGGATTTGGCAATGGTTTCTTCGATATCACACAAAAGCACAAGCAACAGAAGAAATAGATAAATTGGACCTCATCTAAATTTAACACTTTTGTGCTTCAAAAGACACTGTCAAGAAAGTTAAAGGACAACACACTGACTGAGAGAATTATTTGCAAATCATATACCTGATAAAGGACTTGTATCTAGAATTATATAAAGACCTCATACAACTCAATAACAAGAAATAAATGACAATTTTTTAAATGGACAAAAGAGATCTTATATTGAGTATTTTTTTAAAGATTTTATTTATTCATTTGAGAGAGAGAGAGAGAGAAAGCAGGTGTGAGAGAGAGAGAGTGAGCATGAGGGGGGGAGGGGGGAGGGCAGAGGGAGAAGCAGACTCCCCATTGAGCAGGAAGCCCAGTGCTGAGCCGGGAGCCCAATGTGGGACTCGATCCCAGGACGTGGGATTATGACATGAGCCGAAGGCAGATGCTTAAACCACTGAGCCACACAGGCACCCTATAATGCTATTCTTAATAAACTAAACTAAGCAAAGGATCTCCAAAAATATTTCAGTAAAGAAGATATGTGCATGACCAATAAGCATATGAAAATCATTAGCCACCCAGGAAATGAAAATCAAAGCCACAATAAAATACCTCTTTGTAGCCACTAGGATGGCTAGAATAAAAAAGGCAGTACTAACAGAGGATGTCGACATCCTTTGACAAGGGTTGACAAGGATGTAGAGATGTTAGACCCTTTATACACTGGTGGTATGTAAAGTGGGGCATCTACTTTGGAAAACACTCTAGTGGTCCTCAGAAAAGTTAAAACATAAAGTTACCATTTGACCAAGCAATTCTACTCCTAGGTATATATCCAAGAGAAATGTAAGCATACGTCCACACAAAAACTTGTACACAAATGTCTATAGCAGCATTATTCATAATAGTCAAAGGTGGAAAAAACCTAAACCTCCATTAAATATCCATATAATGGAATATCGTTCAGCCTTAAAAAAGAGTGAAGTGCTGATACATGCTACAACATGGATGAGGTTAGTCACAAAATATCACATATTCAATGATTCCATTTATATGAGATATCCATAATAGGCGAATACAGAGACAAAATCAATTAGCGGTTGCATTAGGCTATGGTGTGGGGGATGGGGGGAATGTTGAGTGGTCATAGCCCAGAGATACTAGATTTCCTTTTGAGGTTATGAAAATCTGACCGTGGTGATCATTGCACAACTCTGAATACGCTGAAAACGATTTAAGTGCATACTTTAAATGGGTGAATTGTATAAATTGTGAATTACATCTCCGTAAAGCTCTTTTAAAAAAACAAATCCTGAAAAGCAAAGTCAAATGGAACAAATGAACCTAGCTGGATATAGTTAGTGGCATAATCACACAGAGAAATGTCAGACTATTTAAAAGCCAGTCATCTGCAGCCGTGAGCGGCGGGGGACCTGGCCACTGCGGCTTCGCGGGCCTCCAGGAGAGCCCTTCCCCCTCCGCTCAGCGCCGAGCCTTCTGGCCCGGCTGTCAGCTCGCCACCAGCGCCGCGCAGAGCGCAGGGGTGCGGCCCCCGGCGGGGTCTCAGGATTCTGCCCTCCAAGAAAATCTTGCCATGATTGGATAGACCCCCCAGGAAACCTTCAAACCTTCGACCCTTTCACTTTTACTTCCCCGAATACGAATCACCGTTGGAACAAAAGCCAAGACGATGAAGACAAGAAACACAAGAATGGCACCAGCAGTTCCGGGCAAACCAGAATTTGACATTTCGTAAGGAAAAAGAAGGATTTATTCAGTCAAGACGAAAAGCGAAAAGCCCGGAACTGAGAGCTGGACCAGGTTATAAAGCAACACTAGATGCAGAAGAAATGGCTGGCTTTTACAAGGAAATTTTAAGCAAAAATTTTCTGAAGCACATGTATTATAACAGACTGGCAGAAGCATAATTTTGCCATCAGCTTCTTCATGGGAAAAGTGGCCGTGGAGAGAGTTTGGAACAAGCTTAGACCAAAACCAAAGAGCACCAGCACCCAGGATCCCACCCTGACCCGCCCACCACCGCTGTCAGAGCTTTCCCTGGAGAAGCTTTGGGAATCCGTTTCACAAGGGCTCAAAAACCTGCAAGTGAACTGAGTCCCAGGCCTGCTTTATGCGGGTCGCTTGGCTAACGGGGGTCCTGGTGAGTCTCAGACCATGTGACTCTGTCCTGACTGGATTCCAAGCTGGTCTCGGGTCAAATAAAACCCAAGCACTGTGAAACAGAAATACATACATACATACATACAATAAAAGCTAGTAATTTGGCTCTATATCCCTTATGAAATACTATCTAAGGACAAAAAGAACTTCAAAGACATTTTTTTGGAACTGCTTTCAATAGTCATATTGTTAATAAAATTGCTATTATATTTTGAAATTATTGTATATTTAGTAGGATAAAGTGACTAAGTAATCGCATTATTGTTGTTAGGAACTAAGATTTTCAATTTAAGAAAAAAAATGCAAATATAAAATTCAAGAAACTAGTGAAAACCTGTCATCTTAAATTTGAATTGGAAATACCAATATAAAATCATGATATACTTTCCTTTAAAAATACCTATTTTTTAGTTTTGTTCACTAAAAGTCTTAGTAACAATGAGAACACAGTTGCAATAAACTCCCCTAGAGTTTAGATTGTGATCTCTAAATACCATAGCCTGGTAAAAATAACCATAGCGGATAGTTCCAAGTCTAGGGAAGGAAGTATCTCAGGTGAACTTGGGACATCTTGTTATGCCAGTCTCTTTTCTATGTGCCTTATCTAAGTTTGGTTATTTAATTCATTTGTAATTGAAAAAGTGGAATTAAAAAGATTGCCCAAGGTCACAAAGGAACAAAGTGAAAAACAAAAATAAAACAAATAGAAATCAGGCTGCAGAGCTGGCACTTGAAAAGTTGCTCAACCTTGCTAGTAACTAGAGAAATGCATATTAAAACAACTCTGAGGGTGCCTGGGTGGCTCAGTGGGTTAAAGCCTCTGCCTTCGACTCAGGTCATGCTCTCAGAGTCCTGGGATCGAGGCCCTCATCGGGCTCACTGCTCAGCGGGGAGCCTGCTTCCTCCTCTCTCTCTGCCTGCCTCTCTGCCTACTTGTGATCTGATCTCTCTCTCTGTGTCAAATAAATAAATAAAATCTTTAAAAAAAAAAAGCAACTCTGAGCCAACTTACCCTCTTCTTAGAAGGGCAAAAGTTAATGTCTGATGAAATAAAATTGTAGTGAGCTCTCGAGGAAATAAAAACTCTTACATATTGCTGATGGAAACTTAATTTTTCAGAATCTTTTTTGGATAGTTAATTTATCATACCTAATACATTTGAAGATGCATATACCTCATGCTCAGGAATTCCTCTTCTAGGGGCGTTTGGGTGGCTTGGTCAGTTAGGCATCTGACTCTTGATTTTGGCTCACATCATGATCTCAGGGTCATTGGATCAAGCCGTGCCTTTGGATCCCCCCCACACTCAATGTTAAGTCTGCTTGGGAATCTTTCTCTCCCTCTCCTGCTGCCCCTCCCCCTTCTCTCTCTCTCTCAAATAAATAAAATCTTTTTTTTTTTTAATTTCCACTTCTAGACTAGGAAAATTCTCTATATATTTATACAAGAAAACAATGTATAGGGGTGCCTGGGTGGCTCAGTTGTTAAGCGTCTGCCTTAGGCTCAGGTCATGATCCCACAGTCCTGGGATCAAGCACTCCATGCTCAGTGGGGAGCCTGCCTCTCCCTCTCCCTCTGCTGCTCCCCCTGCTTGTGCTCCTTCTCTCAAATAAATAAATAAAATCTTTAAAAAAATTTAAAAAGAGAAAACAATGTATAAATATCCACATTCATTGCAGCCCAGAGTATAACAGTGAATAAGTAGAAACAGCCTCAGCATCTCTCAGGAGTCTGGATACATAGGTGTGGCTTATTCATAATATGTATGCTCTATGTGGCAATTAAAATGAATGAATCAGATCCACTGGAGAAACCTCAAAATCATGTTGAGTAAAAAGTAAAATTGCATATAAAATGTGCAGTTTGACACTAACCTATGTAAATCTTAAAAGTTCACAATAATGTGTATTGTTTATGGATTTATATATGTGTAGTAAATGTACAAAAATGCATAGGAATGGCCTACACTGATTTCATAAGGCAAAGAAGGGGTGTTTTGTTGTATCTTTAACATTTTATTATATTTAAAAAAGATTTAAAGCAAATACGGCAAAATTTTAACAACTGTGGCATGTTGATAATGGCATGTAGACATCTCATGTTATTTTTTATATATTGGATTTTTTTTTTTGTCAGAGAGAGAGCACAAGCAGAGGGGACAGCAGGCAGAGGGAGAAGCAGGCTCCCCACTGAGCAAGGAGCGCAATGTGGGACTCAATTCCAGGACCCTGGGATCATGACCTGAGCTGAAGGCAGATGCTCAACCACCTGAGCCATCCAGGCATCCCTATATTGGAAATTTTTTATAATTACAATATTTAAAACTCCAAAGCACAATATTCTATGTGAGGCAAAGTTTGCTCAAAAAAAAAAAAAAAAGGAGTGAAGGCTAAATTGCAATGAGAAGCTTGGACTGGATTCTAAAATAGAGAAAGGACATTAGTGGATAAACTGGTAAAACCCAAATAGAGTCTTAATCTAGTTAATAGTATCTCTCCAGTGTACCATGGTTATGTAAGATTTTTACATTAGGGGAAGCTGAGTGAAGGGCACAAAGGAACTTTCTATACTATCTTTGCAATGTCTCTGTAAATCTAAGCTTTTTTTTTTTTAGTTTAAATTCAATTAGCCAACATCATTAGTAGTGATCCAAAGGGGCATATGCACCCAAATGTTTATAGCAGCAATATCCACAATAGCCAAACTATACAAAGAACCTAGATGTCCATCAATAGATGAATGGATAAAGAAGAGGTGGTATATATATATATACAATGGAATACTATGCAGCCATCAAAAAACCTGAAATCTTGCCATTTGCAACTACGTGGCTGGAACTAGAGGGTATTATGCTAAGCAAAATAAGTCAATCAGAGAAAGACAATTATCATAGGATCTCTCTGATATGAGGAAGCTGAGAGGCAGGGCAGGGGACTGTGGAGGGTAGGGGGAGGGAAAAAAGTGAAACAAGATGAGACCGGGGAGGGAGAAAAACCGTAAGAGACTCTTAATCACAGGAAACAAACTGAGGTTTACTGGGGGGTAGAGATAGGGTGGCTGGGTGATGGACATTGTGTGTGGGGGGGTATGTGCTATGGTGAGTGCTGTAAATGTGTAAACTGATGACTCACAGACCCATACCCCTGGGCAAATAATACATTATATGTTAATAAAAAAATTCATCATTAGTTTCAGATGTAGTGTTCAATAATTCATCAGTTGCGTAATAACCCTCAATGCTCGCCATATTATGTGCCCTCCTTAAGGCCCATCCCCTAAGTTTATTTTTTAAGATGACTGAAGGTATCAAATCAAATTCCATATATTTTCTCTAAATGTTTCTTCTGATTTCTTTTTTTTTTTTAAGATTTTATTTATTTATTTGACACGCAGAGAGAGATTACAAGTAGGCAGAGAGACAGGGAGAGGAGGAAGCAGGCTCCCCGCCGAGCAGAGAGCCCGATGCGGGCCTCGATCCCAGGATGCTGAGATCATGACCTGAGCCGAAAGCAGAGGCCCCAACCCACTGAGCCACCCAGGCGCCCTCTTCTGATTTCTTTTAACAGGGATTCAAGTCTTTTCTTTTTTTCTTTTTTAAAGATTTTATTTATTCATTTGACACAGAGAGAGAGATTACAAGTAGGCAGAGAGGCAGGCAGAGAGAGAGGGGAGAGGAGGAAGCAGGCTCCCCACTGAGCAGAGAGCCCGATGTGGGCCTCGATCCCAGGACCCTGGGATCATGACCTGAGCTGAAGGCAGTGGCTTTAACCCACTCAGCCACTCAGGGGCCCGGATTCAAGTGTTTTCTAAGGACAGATTTCATGAGCCTATATATTTACCAAGTGCCCTTTTCATGTCTGAGGTAGCATGACCTATAGTTGTGACCACTACTACACTGGCCCAGCAATGGCAATTTTGATGTGAGGTAATAAAAGGCACATCACAAGAGCCTCTAAGGCAGGGATAACCATGTGGATAAGCAGTCTTCAAGACCCATGTATCCCCTGGTTTCTCTTCAGCTTTCCAAATGCAATATGTCTTCTTATTGTAATCCTGATTAGCTGGATAGGGTTCACAGTCCCCTAAGTTTTGAAAAGCCATTAAGAAGGCAGAACATTGGGAAAGGGAAATTTAGTTTCAGATATATGAATAGCAAGTGACCCTAAGAAGTAGGTGACTTCCCACCAAGTTCAATACAGAAGCTACTGTTACTTCCTGTTTTCAATGAGGAAGGCCCCTCACCTTATCAGAGATGTCTTGTTTTTGCAGTTCATAAAGTTAGTGGATCTTATTTATGTAGAGCGTTTTAGCTTTTCAAAGTGCTTTTACTATCAAGGTTTCACAACAGTTGCATCAAACAGGAGGGTGAGTGCTTTCTTTTCTGTAGGCAAAGAGAACAAGGCCCAAAGGGTTAGGTATTTGTTTTGGAACCAGAACTCTGAGACCTCTTCAACACTTCTCAAAGTTTAATTTGTATATGAATTACCTAAGGATCCTGTGAAATGAAAATTGTTTCAGTGGGCCTCGGGTGAAGCCCAAGATTCTCTATTCCTAACAGGCTTCCAGGTTCCTGTGGGTCCCCCATCCCCACTCTGAGTAATAGATAAGACCATTGACATAGGCAGGATATTAAACTCTGTTGGTCCACTTCCCTGTGTGTACTTATCAGTGAAGATGGGCTTTAACATAATGTTTAGCAAAGAAAGAGATCTGGCCTTGGAAAGCAATCTTTTTTTAGAGGTTTTATTTTACCTTGTTTCTTTGTTTATTTGACAGAGAGAGAGAGCACACAAGCAGGGGGAGTGGCAGGCAGAGAGAGAAGTAGGCTCCTGCTGAGCAAGGAGCCCCATGTAGGACTCCATCCCAAGACCCCAGGATCATGATCTGAGCCAAAGGCAGATGCTTAATGGCCTGAACCACCCAGGCATCCCTAAAGGTTTTATTTTTAAGTAATCCCTACACCCAATGTGGGGCTCAAACCCACAACCCCATGATCAAGTCACATGCTCTGCTGACTGAGCCAGCCAGGCACCCCTTGAAAAGCATTCTGATGTTGTTCTTCATCAAGCAGAAATGACTGTTAGACCTTCCTTCATCATGTAATCCATTTGTAATTAACAGGAAGTTGTGCACAAGTAACCGAGGGTGGAGCTAGGTGGAAATATGCTTGGATATTGCCAGAATTTATTTATCTTTATGATTTGGGCTTTGTCAGATCTGTCTCAATCCCAGATGCATCTGGACCTTGGGATCTGCAGTTGTTCATGAATCAGTGCCTCAAGTGTCAGACAGAACATAGACTCCTAAACCTTGGTAGTTCACCCTAGTCCCACAGTGCTCCTGGGTGTCTGGAATTAAGTGGTTTTCCAGAGCTCCACGTGGCCTCATGGATGGCATTTTCCCAGGTAGGTCTGGAGAGTTTTCTTTGCCCAATGTATGAGATCTGGTTGGGTAACCACATGACATGATAAAAGCTCCTCGGTGTGGTGTGGCCTTGCTGTAGGGAAATTCTTTGTGAAGAGAACAAGCTGCCCCTTTCAGAGACTGGATCTGGTTTGGGAAGAACAGAACCATCTGGGTTTGTGGTCTGGTTTGGAGAAAGGTGCACCCCTGTGATATAACCTTGCCCCTTCCTACGCTTTAGGATGGGGCCTGGGACAGAGGGCAGCCAACAGCCCATAGCACCTGCTCTGAACAGTGTGGTTGTTGGACTCTTTCCTTATAACTGGAAAGACTGGTGTGGTGAGGTGTCAGCTTTCTTTATAAAGTACTTTTTATTGTTTTCTCAATGACACTTATAATGAACGGTTCTCAAATATGCCTGAAGGACAAATACCACTGTTGATATATTTCCAAATATCAAGCCTATCCTGAGAGAGTTCATTTCAAGGGTAGACTTGGATTACGGTGCTGAGCCCAGCCATCAGAGGTTGCCAAGAATGGAAGTAGTTGGGATGGCTGTTGTATCAGGGATGGATTATTTTACAAGACATGTTCTTAAAGATTATTCTGATATGATAGGGCATTTGGTGCTCTCTTTATCACTCATCTAAAATGTTGAGCTCCCCTTATGTGTGTAAAGCTTCATGCTAGCCTCAGGGCCCCTGGGTGGCTCAGTTGGTTAAGTGCCTGCCTTCAGATCAGGTCATGATCTCGGGGTCCTGGGATCGAGCCCCATTATCGGGCTCCCTGCTCAGCGGGGAGCCTGCTTCTCCCTCTCCTGCTCCTCCTTGGATGTGCTAATACATAAATAAAATCTTTTAAAAAAAGTTTCATACTAGCCTCAAGGGTAGGGAAAGTAGATGAAAAAAGAATGAAAAAGATGGCCTTTTTTTTTTTTTTTAAAGATTTTGTCAGAGAGAGAGCACAAGCAGGCAGAGTGGCAGGCAGAGGCAGAGGGAGAAACAGGCTCTCCGCTGAGCAAGGACCCCGATGCGGTACTCAATCCCGGGACCCTGGGATCATGACCTGAGCTGAAGGCAGAGGCCCAACCCACTGAGCCACCTAGGTGACCCTGGTGTTTGTTCTTTTTTTTTTTTTTTTTAAAGATTTTATTTATTTATTTGATACAGAGAGAGAGATTACAAGTAGGCAGAGAGGCAGGCAGAGAGAGAGGAGGAAGCAGGCTCCCCGCGGAGCAGAGAGCCCGATGCGGGCCTCGATCCCAGGACCCTGAGATCATGACCCGAGCCGAAGGCAGGGGCTTTAACCCACTGAGCCACCCAGGCGCCCCCTGGTGTTTGTTCTTAAGAGAAACTGAGAAACAACACTAATAAACATGGCAAAGTAAAAAATGCTAACTGGGCCAGAGTCATCGATCCCAAAGAGAGTATTTCTAATTCCCATGACATCAGAAAACTTCACAGAAGTGAAATTTATGCTAGACTTTGAAGGGTAAGTAGTATTGTAATGTAGGGAAAATAAGCAAAAACACTTAGAGCATAGGTATTTGAAAAGTGAAAGTAAGGTTTTTGGGGAAACTTGATTGAGGAGAGCAGCAGTGTGAGACAAAGCTGAAAAGGTGAGTTGGCCCATGCTGTGAAGTCTCCTGAAAAAAATAAAAGCTAAGGAGGTACTTCATCCCAATGGCAGCAGGAAGCCACTGAAGTTTAGTAGGTATTCAGATTTTACCTTCACAGAACTTTAATGGGGTTTCATGAGATTAATATATAGTCTAAAAAAAAAAGACATTCCGAAAGAATCAGAATTCCTTGACACTCAACATATTAAAGAGCCAATTTGGTCACCACAAGACTAGTTTTCTGACCCTTGTTCTGTTATTGGTTCATTGGTGATGGGTAAGATCAATTCTCTAGGCCATAATTTCCTCAAGTGTAAAAAGAGGGGTTAGCCAGGATAATTTCTAAGGTTCCTTCCAGCTCTAAAATCGTTATTTTCATTCCCCTGGTTCAAACTTCTTCATTACAATGAGAAAAAAAGAAAAACCTGTTACTAATGCTTTTAATGACATTGAAATCATAGTTTTATTTAAATTTGCAAATTTGTTCTATCTGCATCCCAAAGTAGAAGTTCACACTGTGGAAAAAAAGTCACACATGATTTATTCACTGAAATTTTGTAGTAAAAAGAATCTATGTAGGGCACATGACTGCATTTTTTTTTTGGCTACCCGACTAAGATTTTTCAACATCACAGATGAAAGTTTTTAAAACAAAATACAGTAAGATTATATAACAAAATACCTTTTAAAAATGTACTCTTGAATATGTTACAGTGGATAACATTACTGATTTGATTTTTGTGCTATACAGGAAGTATCAATAGTAAATTTGTCACTTAAATTCATTTTCAAAAGAAACTGCATCTATAAAAGACAGTTTTTTTTAAGTTGGCAACATGCAAAAAAATTTTAAAAACTACGAGTTTTTCTAAAAGCAGAAGTAAAGAGCTCGTGAAAACAGAAGTGTGGTGTGTGGACATTCTGCAGTCATTCCTATGATTTCTCTAGTGTACAGCTGAGTCTGGAAATCTTGGTCCTAGTTTCTGCTCTACCTCAACTAACTCTGAGAGACTGGACACCATTTATCTGGTTTTACTTTTCTTTTGAAACACTGACCACAACTATGGTCTTCATTTTACAGTCTTTTCCCCCACTACTGGACTGAAAGATACTTGAGTGCTAGGACTCTGTATTCATAGCTCTAACTCGGTATCTGGCACACAGCTCAACAGTCACTGAAAAAATGAATTTTTCTACCTGTAAATTGGGGCGGTTGGACTAAACTGCCCATGTCCTTTCTGTCTTTAGGATTCTGTACTATAGATGAATTTACTTTGAATTAACTAAGTCCAGACGGTTGAATTTTCCCCTTCAGCTTGGCTTCTAGCCTTTCTTTTATTGCTCATTAGTAGGCTTTTCAAATTAGGACATTTTCGTTCTAATTCAACTTGAAGATAAAGAAGTACAAGTAGCTACAGTGGGATGAAGTTTTGACAGGAAATGATTCTCTAAGGGAGTGACATAGAATTTGCTGTTGAACCCACCGCCTGCTTCTTAAAAGTTCTGGTTTGCATCTAAAACAGTAAGTTAAAAAACTAAAAAGGTAGGTAAAGACAAATCAAAAGTCAAAACAATTTCTAAGGGAAAGTTTGACACTCTTAAATTTTACAGATGCAACAGGAGCAATAAAATTTTGTTGATGATGAACCTCCCAAGAACACAATCCAGATTTCCATGATAGTTCTTTGTGCCAGCAAAACCTCAGTAACCTCAGTGAGAAGAGACGTGGGGCAGTAGTTGAAGATACACACTTACTTTAAGTCAAAGCCCATTACAATATATCTTGTTACACTGAAAAGCTTTCCTTATTTTGGAAGCCCACTCAATTACTTTGAGTAACATTATATACAACCCAACAGATACAATGAAATCATTGACAACTCCTTGAAATGTTAAAGGTAAATGACAAAGAGTAATTGGATAATGTAGACAACCCCCCAGTATTATCATAGTGTGTTCAACACTGGATGACATAAAATTCAACTGGGAAAGGGAGAGCAAAAGAACTGTCATTTTTCCTTGAATGAGACTTGAATAATGAGATGAGGGTAAATCCTAGGAAAGGAAGTATTTAATTCACTGTGCTTTTAATGTATTTCTTGCTACTTATTCCCAGTTATAAACTTTTAATCTATGTCTCTGGGTACTAATTTATTTTAACTCAAGTACAACATAATAGTAGGCATTCTTTAAAATAATTTTCTACTAACTGTGAAAAGTACACTCCAATAAGAAATCTGTAAAATTATTTCCTTTTAGAAGGCATCAAATATTCAGGGAACTTTATTTTAAAAGGATAAATCAAACAGACATAGCTTTCATCGACCCAAACATGCATAATCCATCCTTAATATAAAATGTACTCGGTTAGGAAATTACACATGAAATACAAAGGGAATGCAACTTTACATATATAAAATGATTGCTAGCTATAGTAAATTAACAGTCAAATTAATAAAGACATTGTACAATTAAAAAAAAAAAACCCTAACATCTTAAAGCCAATTATCTGTAGTAAACCAGGGGAAATTCTAATATGGAATGGTTTGACTCAAAGCAAAGAATAAGGCACCTGCTATAAATTTAGAACAAAAACTTTCATTTTTAAAGTTACAATACAATAGAATTAGTCAACCAAGATACTTGCTTCAAAGAGAGAAACAAGTAGAGGGTTGATTTCCTGGGTGAGAGAGGCAGGTAACTGCAGATAAAAACCTGCTAATCCAAGGTCGCTGATTCCTTCCCTATTCTTAATTAGTTAAGTTCCTAAACATTCTTAATTGCTCCTCTCCCTCATTCTCCCCTACATTTAGGGGTATCAGAAGCTCTCTCTGAGGTTCACACTGTGTATGACTAGGTAGCAGATTTCCCTTCTGTTCCTCTTAAAACAGTTTATTTTAAAAGAGATATCCTGAGACAATTAACAAAGCAAATGAGCAGCTTTCTTTCCAATTCACTGATACATACGCTCTGCTTTTTTTTTTTAAAATCAAGTTATGACTATATATTTAAATAGCCAAAACTTACAATTTTCTGGTACCAGAAAACCCAAAACCTGCTTTCTCACCCTTACCACTAGTAAAAAGAAAACCTTGATCATAACCTATAAAATTATAAAACAAAGGGAAGACTAAAGACTGATCCTTATCAGTAAATCCATTTAATTCCAGATGGCACTTCAGTCTGATGTATCTAGTACCCTAACAAAATTTTAATCATAAACCTAGAAAATTATTTCCAAACTACGTAACTTTTTAGTTGATGTGCCTTTTTTGGTATTAAAAGTGCTATTAATGTGCTAAGATGTCTTATGGCACATTGGACTCATCAGTATGTCCTGATGAGACACCCAGTTTTAGTAGTATTTTTCCCTAAAATGTTGTCTAGCATAGTAGACCCCTTTGATACATTAATTCTGGTGAATTTAATGGTGACATAAACTTTCCCTGACTCTACTCCACCACGGTAGCTTTTAGTGAAAATGAATTGACTCAGTAAGTTACAAAACGCTCAATCAAGTTGTTTTCTTATGGCATTTCAAGTTAGTATAATTACTCATGCAAAATCCAAGGTAGTGTAACAGAAATAATATTGTTAAAATAGATGTTGTAGCTATAAGCATCTCCCTTTATATTAAGCATTTAGAAGCTTTTAAAAAATTTAGGTGCTAAAGGTTATGGGAAAACTAGGCTAACTGTGTAGTTGTTCCATTATAAGCACTTTATTACAGGACAGTTACATTACCCTATATGGGAGTGTGCTTTCATTTCAAAATACAGTAATAAAGTGCCTAGCTATACAAAAACCATAACTCCAAATTTTAAATTAAGCTAGTTGCATTTATACATTAGGGTTAACAAAATCTAGACCCTGTCTACATAAATTTAATCTAATTATCTATAGGATACTGTTTTAATAACCACATTAAAAAAATTTACTCTTTACTGACTGAATAAGTAGGGTCCACTACTGTAGCTTAACAATCAAATTTTATTGCTTTATTCATGTGGTGCTTTTGCAAGGCACTGTGGTATGGACTAGAAAACTTGGAATGACTCGTGAAGAAACCTTGGAATGACAAATGAAGGATGATATGAAGTCATTCTGAGGCAGGATGCTTTACTGAATTGTTTTTAACCAGGGTATCAAACATCAGGAATGAGTTCAAGTTAAAATTCACAGGAGAATGGAAACATCTTAAGGTCAGTCACTTCACATGCCCATCCTGATACTTTGAATAATCTGGAAAATTGCTGCAAAGAGAAAGAGCAAATGTTTTAGTAAGCACGTTTTGAACAAAATAGGTCTGGCAACTGATAAATACTTATTAAGATAGTTCACAAGAATCCAAGAGCACCCTTACAATTACTTGCAAATGCTATGTAACGTCATTGAAATAAAAAAAAATGAAGACAAGCCTACTCTAACAAGTTAATGTCAAATTATATTTTTAAATTTCAGCTTCTCTGAATTTTATGTCTAAATGTCCAAGAGATTTTGCAATACACAATCATTTTAGAAAGAACTTCAAGGACCAAAGCAAACAGGTTTTTCTAGCATGGAATTATTTTGATTTATCCCCCAAATATTAAGTGTCCTTCTAAGGCCTAGCCTGTAATATAATCATGTTTCCTCATTCTCACAAAGCTGAAATTTGATTATCTTTAGGTTATATAAATTGCTTGGCTCTTGGCCATTTATCCAGAAAGCTTCTAACTAGTAAGTTTAGGAAGCAGGCAAAGTGAAATGTTTAAGAGAAACCTCAGTAACTTTACAATGTCAGAATGTAAAAAACAGAAACATGTACTTCAATATCAACAACTTGCATATTAAAATAATAAATGAAGAGAAGAAAGATATTCTGTAATTTGCAGAGGCAAGAATCTATTACTTTAACAGCAGGCTAACCCGATAACTTATTTTTCCTACCATATGTCAAACCTTTCTTTAAGTAATCTAAATATGTTTATCTCATATATTAAGTCGCCAGTCAGGTCTGTTTCCTTTGTACAGAATCAATTCTTTGCAAGAGCTTTACTTTATAAAACATACCCAATTTTGACATAAAGACATTAGACTCTGGGACACGTTAAACTAAGTTCAACGTCCATACATACATCATGTTCCTAAGTTTCTGCAAATGCAGCGATAATGAGGCTGCAAAACATTCTGAATTCTCATTCCGTGAGGGTTTTGTGTTTTGGTCTAAATTTCTTCCAACTTGATCATTACTAACTAAAGATCTGACCTCCTTTTCTGATCTCCTGTGAGCACAAATCAACCTATGAGAAGTTTCTGGAGCACCACCCTCTGTGCATATGTGGGACAAGTAATTCGGTTCAGATGAGAGACTTATGTGGGGCTCCCGGCAGGTAAGTTGAGAACTACGCTGGTAGGAGTCACCACTGATGGGTCACCACGTCATCCCAAACCGTACATCCAACGCCCTACCCAATGGTAGCCCCCAAACACTTACCAGAACCACAAACAACAAAAATGAAGAGAGCCAATAACCAGGGTCCTACAGACGCCTTCTCTTCGGGAGCATTTCTCTGCAAAAATGAAGATTCCCTTTTCAAATGCAAAACCCCGCTCCGACCCCGGGCTCCTGCAGCCTACACCTCGGGCCAGGTGGCCGGGTCCTCTCACCTCACAGGTTTCCCCTGTGTTCCCGAACCGCCAAACTCAGGCACCCACCTTCTCGAAATCCCTCCCCCCCAGCCTGCCCCCGCCACCTAGCGTCCAGCTCGCGGCCTCGGTCCCCTAGCTTCGGGTCTCGGGGAGAACTCGACGCGGCCCTACGACCCGGGCCTGAGCCCGGGCTGCCGGACCCAGGGGCGCCTGCTCTTTCCTTACCGAGGTCTTGGCGACGTTGCCGCGCTGGGTGATGTTCTTGCTGTGCTTCTCGTTGGCCATACGGATTCGCTGCTTGGCGACCATCTTCGCGGCGCCCCCACCTGCCCCGGGCACCCCTCGGACGCGCTCGCTCGCCTCCCTCTGGGTCGCCGCGAAGCTCTGCTCCCGGTGCCTGGGCCGCCGGAGCTAGGAGGCTCTCGGGCGGTGCGCTAGCTCCGGCCGCTGGGCCTGGGCTGGGCGAGCACGAGCGCCGAGCGCTAGCGGGGCGCGGGCCGCCGACTGACGGACGACGCCGGACTGGCCGGCCGAGAGGCGGGCGCGCGGGACGACAGCGGGCCGCCGGGATATTCTCGCGCCGCCGCTCTGGCCGCCGCCGGGAGCGTGGAGTGAAAGAGGAAGGAAATGCAACGCAACAACCGTGCAGTGCTGTCCGTAACCTCGAACTACTTCGGGTTCGGCTGCCAACGTCAGCACTGGACGGGCTCCACCCCGCGGAAGTGCGGGCTCCGCCTGCTGAAACTGAAGGAGACGGAGGACGAAGCCCAGCCTCCCGACGCTCCTTAAAGTGTTGCCCCGGAGCCGCGCGTGCGCCTTCGGGCTCCTCTGCCGCTACTCCCTCCAACCGGAAGTGAATTGGCCCCGAGGCTTGTGATACCGGAAACAGCTATGCGCGGTTTCCACGCTTGAAGAGACGTGTAGGGGCCGGGTTTGGCCCTCGTGAACTCTGACCCAAGCGCATGGGTTTCTCTTTCCGGGACAAGATGGCGCCGTCCACGCCGCTCCTGACAGGTGAGTCCTGAACAAGCGAGGGACTGTTTTTCAAAGCACTTTCTTTTTGTGTCTTTGCTCTTGGGGATAACCCGAGAAGCACTGGTGTCTGATCCACCTTTTCTTGTGGGTTGTGAAAGAGCTCGAAGGCCTTTTGGATTTCTTGGTGTAGCGTGGCAATCGGAAGTGAGACCCCCGCCTTTGGGCTCCAGCATTCCCCACGCTTTTGGCTCATCCATCATTCCTCCCTGCCTCTTCAAGTTCCACTGGAATTGAGGAAGGGAGATCAGCTCAGAATATGCTGGTTGAATTTGTTACCCCCGGTCTACAGCACTGGTTTTATACTCTTATCTGGTGACAGACCTTGTTGACAGTGAGAAATCATTTCTCTAATAAGGAACAAACATAAAGAAATGATTAAGTCCCTAGAATGAGCACACACACTAAATACACCTGAACTTAAGTAATACCAATACTTGCTTTAATGAGATTTGTAGGCCCGAATAGAGAGAGTAGAGATGTGGTAGTGTAGATTTAAAGAGATGAAAGTGTGCTCTGGGGTTGTAGTAGTGAGCATTATAAAATGATCTGGCAACGTTTGATGTTGAAATGGTTATGAGCATTTTCGAATTTGAACCTGAGGATTCCTGAGATTTTGTAGAGGAATCAGAGTTTGTAATTTTGGAAAAGATAATTAACTTAGTCTTGGACTGTGTGAGAAGGCTAGACTATGGTAACGGTTGGGATTCTCATATGAGTATCAGACAAAGAGGAGAGTTGGGAGAGAAAAGAATAGAGGCTTTTTAAAAGTCATGGATAGCTTACGTGGAAGGGAAAAAATCATTAACAGAAAGGTTGTCTACTTTTCAGGAAGGGGGTTATGTCTGCCTGAGACTTGAACCTTAAAAAGCTTTTGCACTTTTTCGAATTCTACATTTTAAGATCTTTATTATTAAGCACCATGCCCACTCATAATCAATCTGGCTACTGCAGTTCCTTCATCAGAGATTTATGAAATACTGACTATAATTTGTTAGATGATTATGCCAGGCAGATACTGTTTAAAAGGCATAATTACATAATTAAATGAATTTTTTTCTCTGGCTTCACAAAGATAACTAGTATGTTATTCACATTTTTGGAATACTAAATGCTTATTTGAACTCTAATAAAAAATAGTACATTAAAATTATCTATAAATTTTTCTCCTTTAAAAATTGTTATAGGGTCTTCTCGATGCTTACAGGATAAATTCCATCCTGTTGAGTATAGTATGTGGAACCCTTCATAATCCTTGAAAAGCTCTTTGCATTTCTTTGCCCCCAACCATCTTGTGCTCCATCAGTATTGAACTGCTTATAAAAACTGCTTATAAAACCCTTGAAAAATCTACTTCTCCAGTCTAGGACTATCCTGTTCCTCCTGATTTGGCTTACTTCTTTTCATCTTTTAAAATCCATTTCAAACATTGCTTTTTGAAGTTTTTTTTCACTCTTCACAGATGATCAGTCAGTCTTAGGCTGTTTTCGTACTTCATATATACTTGAATTTTTTTATTTTTCACATAGGTTAATTATCTGGTTGTGTAGATGCTTTTCTGCCTTGCTAGACTGTGAACTCCTTGGTCATAGGGGCAGAGTTTTACTCATCCCTGTCTTCTCAGTACCAGGTACAGTGCATGGTAAACAATAGACACTCTAAATGTTTGATGGAGGAATAAATTAATGAAGGATAATAACTTCATTTATAGTCAAATTAAGAATGACAATTTTCTTTTTCTTTTTTTTTTTTTTAAAGATTTTATTTATTTATTTCACAGAGGGAGAGAGATCAGAAGGAGTCAGAGAGGCAGGCAGAGAGAGGGGGTGGGGAAGCAGGCTCCTCGCTGAGCAGGGAGCCTGATGCGGGCCTCGATCCCAGGACTCTGAGATCATGACCTGAGCCGAAAGCAGAGGCTTTAACCCACTGAGCCACCCAGGCGCCCAAGAATGACAATTTTCTTACAATACTTAAAATCAAGGACTTTGTAAGAGCTTAAAGGTTAACTAGTCATTCTGTTCCTCATGTTCTCATATTCATAGAGGCCCAGAGAGTTTCACGTTGAAAATTGGGAGAATCAGGATTATACTTAGTCATTCAATTCCATGGTTCATTTTTCTTTTACTTAAACACGCTGATTAATTTTTTAAACATTGTTAGTGTAGATATTTCAGCCAATAATAGATTCTTTTTTTTTTTTAATTTTATTTATTTGGCACAGAGAGATTACAAGTAGGGCAGAGAGGCAGAGAGAGGAGGAAGCAGGCTCCCCGCCGAGCAGGGATCCCGATGCGGGATTCTATCCCAGGATCCTGAGATCATGACCTGAGCTGAAGGCAGAGGCTTTGACCCACTGAGCCACCCAGGCACCCAGCCAATAATAGATTCTTTTACTTCCAAAATCTTTTTTTTTTTTTGAACTTAGACTCACGGGATTTGGGGGTTTAAAATAATTTGGACATTGTTCAGTAAATTTTATTAGTCATAACTTTTAATTGGAGATGATAAAAAGCCAAAGCACGCCTGGGTGGCTCAATCCATTGAGCATCCCACTTGATTTCAGCTCAGGTCATGGTTGTGAGATTAAGCCTCTCTCTCTTTCTCGCTCTCTCTCCCTCCCTTCCCCCCCTCTGTGGGGGGTCTGCTTGGGATTCTTTCCATCTCTCACCCTCTGCCCCTCCTCCTGCTTGCATGTATGTGCTGTCTCTCTAAATAAATAAATAGGGCGCCTGGGTGGCTCAGTGGGTTAAAGCCGCTGCCTTCGGCTCAGGTCATGATCCCAGGGTCCTGGGATCGAGGCCCACATCAGGCTCTCTGCTCAGCGGGGAGCCTGCTTCCTCCTCTCTCCTCTCTCTCTGCCTGCCTCTCTGCCTACTTGTAATCTCTCTCTCTGTGTCAAATGAATAAATAAAATCTTTTAAAAAAATAAATAAATATTTAATACAAAATTCATTGTCAGGCTATCATTCTCTGTGTTTACTTACATTCAACCAGCTCAGCAGCCCCGAAGGAAAGCATGTTTCTTGCCAGTCTCAATGCTGGCTGTCTTTGGCTTGGCTTGATTGGATCTCACTCATCTTTGAATCAGTCATTTGGTAATTGAATCACCAGGACCAAATTATATTATCACCCTTGGATAGTTTCCCCTGGAAAATTAGAGTCTTCTAAAATGTGGGTTTTGGATGCCAGGCATGTAAAACAGTGGCCTTTACGTGAAACCTGTATTTCTAATCAGCTTGCCTGGTTGAAGCCACTGAGATAATTTATTCAAAATGGAGTCATTGTCCTGCATCAATAGGTACTGCAGTGGATGTAAGGATTTGAAAAAGTATCCTATTATAGTGATCACTATATCCCTGGCATAGAACCCTTGTTCGTTGAAACCTAGTAGTTTTCTCATATTAATTCAGGCCTAGAGCAATAAATGGTATATGAGTATCCAGAAAGGCTACTGCTTTTTAAAAAGATATTCTTTAAGTACAATATTTAATATTCTTGATTTTAAACAGTTTTTCTGTGTGAAACTCTGGCATTTGTTGCTTTACTGCAAAGAGCTGTTCACGTTCTAGGTTTTTCTTTCTATAAAGATTTTTTAATTTTTATTTATTTGACAGAGAGAGAGAGATCACAGGTAGGCAGAGAGGCAGGCAGAGAGAGAGGAGGAAGCAGACTCCCCACTGAGCAGGGAGCTTGATGCGGGCCTGATCCCAGGATCCTGAGATTATGACCTGAGCCGAAGGCAGAGGCTTTAACCCACTGAGCCACCCAGGCGCCCTAGGTTTTTCTTTCTAATAGAGCATGTTTCCAGATCCCCTTTGATTTTTTTTTTTAATTTTTAATTTTTAATTTTATTTTTTTTAAAGATTTTATTTATTTGACACAGAGAGAGAGAGAGAGAGATCACAAGTAGGCAGAGAGGCAGGCAGAGAGACGGAGAGGAGGAAGCAGGCTCCCCGCTGAGCAGAGAGCCCGATGCGGGCCTCGATCCCAGGACCCTGAGATCATGACCTGAGCCGAAAGCAGCGGCTTTAACCCACTGAGCCACCCAGGCGCCCTAGTTTTGCTTTTATTAACTTGTAATACAGTTTATGTTCTGTTATGAATCTGATATTGTGTCTTCTAATACACTGTGTATATCCATTTCTTCTTGTATAAGTTATTCAAACTGATTAAATCCAGTCAAGTATCTTAGTGGTTCCAAAATGTCTTTTTCGTAGTTATGCTTCTGTGTAAGGAGGTGTGAAATAAAATATTTGCTTTAAATAGTGATTTATATCAATGAACAAGACTGTAGTGACTCAATATGATTTTTATGATGAATTTAATTGATAATTAGTTTCCCTAAAATAGACATATCTCTCATAAAGAATATAACCACTAGTATCACCAGTTTTAAAGTACCTGTGGTTTGCACTTTTGTCTCATGGACTTTGTTTTTACCTTAGTACAAAAATCTTGATCTATTCAATTTTTTATTTTAATGAAACACTTTTGTTCTGTATTCCCAAGCAAATCCATTCTTGAGAAATGTTGAGAAACTTTTTTCCAGGGGCATCTGGGTGGCTCAGTCGGTTAAGCATCTGTGGTCTGCTCGGGTCATGATCTCATGGTCCTGGGATCAAGCCTCACATCCGGCTCCCTGCTCACCGGGCAGTCTCCTTTTCCCTCTCACTCTCCCTCTGAGTGTCTCTCAAATGAATAAAATCTTTAAAAAAAAAAAAAAGGAAAACTTTTTCCCAGACTTTTGATTGGTTTAATTTCTTGCCATATTATGAACAAGCATTATAAAAAATGATGGTCTTTTATAAAGCTTTGTATTTTGATATAATTTAAGACTTATAAGAAGTTGCAAAAATAATAAAGGGAGTTCCCAGTATACCCTTCACATAGCTTTCTCCAGTGATAATATATAACCATAGTACATTATTAAAACTAGGAAATTGGTGCCTGTATAGTATTTGCTTAACTGTAATCCTATTTGAATTTTACCAGTTTGTGTGTATATATGGTACAAGAAATTTTATCACGTATGTAGATTCATGTAACAACCACTGTCATAATATAGAACTGCTCCATCATCACAAAGAAGATGCTACCCCGGGGAGCCTGGATGGCTCATCCACTTAAGCATCTAACTCTTGATTTTGGCTCAGATCATGATCTCAGTCAGCATGGTGAGGTCAAGCCCATGGTCAGGCTCTGCCCTGGGCTGGAGCCTACTTAAGATTCTCTCTCTGAGCACCACCCCCCCATGTGCGCTGTCTCTCTCCCTCTCTCTCTCTTTCTCTCTCTAAAAAAAAAAAAAAAAAAAAAAGATGCTACCTTTTTATAGTTAGACCCTCCTTTCAACTCTAACCAAGGGCAGCCACTGATTTGTCTTCAATGATTTTGTCATTTCAAGAATGTTATATAAATGGAATCAGAACATACAATTTTTTGGACCTTTGTTTTAAAACTCTTTATTTAGAATGTGAACATGTGCATGTTGAAAAGCAGTTGATCAATTTGACTCAAGATTTTGCTTCTCCAGAAACATACTAAAACCAGGAACTGAAAACCACTTGAGACTGAATGCTTCTTGAGTGACACTTGAGAGTGACACTTTTTACACTGACTTTTCCATCAAGTGTTGCCCTTTAAGAATTTGAGTTAACAGGGTGCCTGGGTGGCTCTGTGGGTTAAAGCCTCTGCTTTCAGCTCAGGTCATGATCTCAGGGTCCTGGGATCAAGGCCCGCATCGAGCTCTCTGCTCAGCGGGGAGCCTGCTTCCCCCTCTCTCTCTGCCTGCCTCTCTGCCTCCTTGTGATCTCTCTCCCGCTGTGAAATAAATAAAATCTTTAAAAAAAAAAAAAGAATTTGAGTTAACAATCTATGAAAGAGGATGGGTTAAGTAGTTTTTGTTTCTCACTCCTGTTCTGCCTTAGTCCATTCAGGCTCCAGTAAGAAAAATATCATAGAGTAGGTTGCTTAAACAAGATTTATTTCCCATACTTCCAGAGTCTGGGAAAGTCTACTTCAAGGTACTGGCAGATTTGATTGTCTGATGAGAACCTGTTTACTGATTCAAAGAGAGCCATTGTCTGCAGGGTCCTCACAGGGCGGAGGGGCTGGAGGGAGCTTCCAGAAATCTTTTTTATCTGGATGCTAATCCCATTCCTTAGGGCTCCAGCTGTCCTGATCAAATCACCCCCCCCTCCAAAGGCCAGTCTCCAGATACCACCAAATCAGGAATTAAGCTTCAACATTTGAGTGAGGTGGGAGGTAAACAGTCTGTAGTAGATCCTTTGGAGTTTTCTACCAATCTTCGTTTGGTATGTAGGTATGAAATAGAAATTTTAGAAAAGGAAAATCTTGTACTGGTTGCCCTGAATAGCCTGAAAGTCCCCACTGCTGTGGTCAGAAGGCTACCTTCATGGTTCTGCAGAACAGCTGCCACTTTAGTCCAGTTGACCCTTGAATAACATGGGTTTGAACTGTGCGGGTCCACTTACACATTTTTTTAAATAAATACAGTACATCACTGTAAATTTATTTTCCTTATGATTTTCTTAACAACACTTTCTTTTCTATAGCTTATTTTATTGTAAGAATATAATATATAATACATAGACAAATATGTGTAATCAGCCATTTGTATTATCAGTGGGGTTTCTGGTCAGCTGTAAGCTATTAGTAGTTAAATATTTGGGGGAGTCAGGTTATTCACGCATTTTCGGTTACACAGGATTCAGCACTCCTAACCCCTGTGTTGTTCAGGGGTCAACTGTATAATGTACAAAAACTGAATTTCACCCCAAGTGTAACATTGTGGTTGGTGATAACAGCAAAATGAACAAATACAGAGGATCAAGGTCACTAGTTGCAAGTTCATGAGAACACAAGAAGCTGAGATGAGGTCGATAAAGCTTATTTTTTCTTTTTTGCCAGTCACTTCAGGCGTATGTTCTCAGGGCCAACAGTTAAAACAACAGAACATGGTTTGATTGCATCATCTTGTGGCACATTTTCTAATTACACTGCAGCTTCATTGGGACTTCATTAAAAATGTGCTGTTTTATTTTCCTAGGCCTGTATGTAAATTCTGTAAGAGAGCCCTTAATGCGTTAAATTGTTATAGCAGCTTGTGAGAAGGACCTTATTAGGCCTACAATTTTATGTAGCCTAGTAATAAAGTGTAACCTGGTAACTGAACTCCCTAGTTTGGTAAATTCACTTTTTATTAATCCCTGAGATAAATGTTTGTTAAAGCCATTATTATAGTATTAAGAAAAGAATAGCCTATTTTCTTCTAAATGCTAATGAATTGTACGTTATATCACAGCAAGTGATTCGGTGATGAGAAATAGCACTATTTTGCCTGTTTAGTAAGAGAATTTTGATGCCACGCTTGATCTTAGCCAAAAAACTGAGAAGCAGCTGAGAATTTTGATGCTAGAGAATTATAGTTCATAGTTTTAAAATCTTATAGGAAAACAATTTCTGGCACAAAATGTTTTCTAATGTTGTTAGAGATTTTTAAAATAGGTAACTTCAGTGTTTCATTCAAGGCATAACAATAGACTGAGCTCCTTTGAATTTATTGCCTTGAGTGCAGTTATGGATTCATTTTGACACAGAGAGAGAGATTACAAGTAGGCAGAGAGGCAGGCAGAGAGAGAGGAGAGAGGAGGAAGCAGGCTCCCCGCTGAGCAGAGAGCCCGATGCGGGCCTCGATCCCAGGACCCTGGGATCATGACCTGAGCCGAAGGCAGCAGCTTTAACCCACTGAGCCACCCAGGCGCCCGGATTCATTTTTTAAAATCCCTGATGCCTAGCACATAGAGCTGTGAAGGGACGAGATCATATAGAGCCTTGTAAGCCATGTAGTTTTAGGAGTTTATATCTTGATACACGCAGAACACTTGGCTAAGCTTCATTCTATTCAAGGCCAAATGACCTATAACAGTTTGACTCAGTCTAGTGCTCTGCATGTGAGGAAACACGGTGTGGACTTGTGGACCTGTGTATCTCTAATAATCAACTCATCATTTAGTTGTGTGTTTATTTATCTTCCATCCCTCCACTAGAATGGAAGCTCCATGAGGGCATACATTTTTGTCTTGTTCATCAGTGGTTCTTTTCCTTAATAACTTTCTAACTTTACTTACTTTGGGACTGTAAGTTATATTACTTTCAATATCTGAAAATTGAACTGGTTAATTCTCAGGTAGAAAATCATTGTTATGATGGGGCTTCTGGGGGGCTCAGTCGGTTAAGCATCTGCCTTTGGCTGAGGTCATGGTCCCAGGGTCCTGGGATCAAGCCCCACATTGGGCTCTCTGCTCCACGGGGAGCTTGCTTCTCCCTCTCTTTCCCCCCCGTGCTCTATCTCACTATCTCTGTCTCCCTCCAATAAATAAATAAAGTCTCTAAGGAAGAAATAAAAGAAAATCAGTGTTATGAGACCTGTCCCTTGAGGAGGAAAATGGAACCAGGAGTGGCCCCTATTTACCAATTTTGCTGCTTTCTTGGTAAAGAGAAGAGTAGAAGATTTGTGAACAGCTGGCAGAAAAGGAAGCAGATAGAATTATAAACATGAACCTTAGTATAAGTTTTTCTTCTTTCAGCACTTAAACTGTTGCTGCTAGCAAGAATTTTAGCTGACAAAATAGTAACTCATCACCAAATTCTACCAGTTTTATCTCCTAAATATTGAACACTCACTCACCATTTCCACTGCCCCCCACAAGTCCAAGTATCCACATTCTCCTGTGGGACCACTGCAGAACTGTCTTGAATGGTCTTATCCACTCTTACTCTCTTCCAGTTTATTCTCTACACTGGACCAGATTGACCTTCTCAGAATGCAAAACTGGTTCGAGAAATTCACCTAAAACCCCTTTGAAGTTTTCTACCTTAGGCCACAGACCAACATTGCCTAACTTAGGCTACAAGATCATGCTTTATCTGAGCCCTGTTTTCTTCTCCAGCTCCAGTTACTTCCATAAAGGCCTTCTTTACTTTCCCCTGATGCTCTGTCATCTCTCTTGCCATGGAGTTGTTGCACTTCTTCCTGTTCTCTTTGCCTGTTAACTGCTATCCATCCTCCAGATCGCAGCACACAAATCCTGCACTCAAGAACACTTTCCCTAACCTTCCACTTTTAGATCAAAACTCCCTATTATTCACTAGATTTGCTCCATAAATCTATTATTCCGTAGCACTAAGCACACAGAATTCCATGGATTTGACTAATTATGTGATTAATGAGGTCAGAGACAAAGCTGATTTTCCTCCCTATTGTATCTCCTCCAGTACTCAACATAGGGCCTGGGAGGTAGTTTTTATTTATTACTCAGTAAACATTTTTCAAATAAACAAATCAATTTCTTTGATTCAGCTTTAGAAGCTTCTAATTCAACCATTTAAAAATGTATAATTAATCTGGGGCACCTGGGTGACTCAGTCATTAAGCATCTGCCTTCGGTTCAGGTCATGATCCTAGGGTTCTGGGATCCAGCCCCGCATTGGGCTCCCTGCTCAGTGAGAAATAGCACTATTTTGCCTGTTTAGTAAGAGAATTCTCCCTCTCCCTCTGCCTGCTGCTCCCCTTGCTTATGCTCGTGCTCTCTCTTTCTGTCTGTCAAATAAATAATCTTAAAAAATAAATAAAAATATATAATTCGGGCGCCTGGGTGGCTCAGTGGGTTAAAGCCGCTGCCTTCGGCTCAGGTCATGATCCCAGGGTCCTGGGATCGAGGCCCACATCGGGCTCTCTGCTCAGCGGGGAGCCTGCTTCCTCCTCTCTCCTCTCTCTCTGCCTGCCTCTCTGCCTACTTGTAATCTCTCTCTCTGTGTCAAATGAATAAATAAAATCTTTAAAAATATATATGTATATATATATAATTCTATTGATGTTCTTGCTTAATCTTGAATTCTGTTTCCACTTTAGTTTTTAGGATATTACTGTTATTGGGAACTTAGTAAATAAATGTGTCTCATCCCACATGTTCTCTTAGTTTGAGAAGTAATGCCTTACATTTTTTAAGAACTTTGAATGTATCCTGTACTTTTATGTTATTTTTTTTTTTATATATAAAGCACACAGCTACCCTGTTTTCTAATATTTCCTCTTCCAGGTTGCAGACTGCCAACTTTTTATTGCCTCCTTACATGGCAGAAAGAGCTAGCTAGCTCTCTGGGGGTCTTCTTAGAAGGGCACTAATCCGATTCATGAGGTCTCTACCCTTGTGATCAGATTACTTCCAAAAAGGCTCCAATTCTAAATAGCATCACATTGGGAAAAGGGTTTCAACATGAGAATTGGGGGGGCAGGGAACATGAACATTCATTGCATTACCTATTGTCTTCCCAGCAGTTGCGTGATTTCATGCAGTAGGGTTAAGAAAAATGTACCTATTTATTTATTTATTGAAAAATGTACACTTTTGGGCGCCTGGGTGGCTCAGTGGGTTAAAGCCTCTGCCTTCGGCTCAGGTCATGATCTCAGGGTCCTGGGATGGAGGCCCGCATCGGGCTTCCTGCTCAGCATGGAGCCTGCTTCCTCCTCTCTCTCTCTGCCTGCCTCTCTGCCTACTTGTAATCTTTCTCTGTCAAATAAATAAATAAAATCTTTAAAAAAAGAAGAAAAAAAAGAAAAATGTACACTTTTAATGCTAACATTCTATAGTTCTAGGAAATGTTTAAGAATTTCATTGATACTTTGAAGTTTTTTTTTTTTTTTTTTTTAAGATTTTATTTGAGAGGGTGAGAGAGTGCATGAGCGGGGGTTGGGGAGCCAGGGAGGGAGAAGTAGGCTCCCTACTGAGCAGGGAGCCCAACTCCCAACTCCCAGGACCTGAACCAAAGGCAGATGCTTAACTGACTGAGCCACCCAGGCACCCCTGAAAGATTTTTGTCTTTTAAAATGTTTGTGATTATTGAGTATTTATTAACAAATTGATGGTGATTCTTTCCATTTTGTTTCTTTAGTCCGAGGATCAGAAGGACTGTACATGGTAAATGGACCACCACATTTTACAGAAAGCACTTTGTTTCCAAGGTATGGTTTATATTGTTGACTGAGGTTATGGGGAACTGTACACTATATCCTACATTATTTTTTTTTGTTGTTACATTCTGAACAAGAAAGAAAGAACAGATAGGCTGGTTTCTTGGGGTGCATTATATAATATTAACAGAAGATGGATAGAATGCATATTCTTTATCAAGAAAAATGATCAATCTGTAGATTTGAAAATAATAGCTTCAGCATGTTTAAAAGAAAAAGTGTAGACATTAGTATATTTGAGTTCAAGCCTTTAGTTTCGAAGAATCTTATCTTGGGGGATGAAGAAGAACTTGCAAATGTGATAACCAAACCACTGCCTATAGTCCCCATGAAGTCAGAGAATGAAAAAGGTATAGGAAAGGAAGGAAATAGAAAATATATATATAACTAGGTGGGTAGAGATATGTCAGTATGAACTCATGATTTCTTTTCTTCCCAATACTCAAACTGTCCCATCTTAAGGTTAGCGTGGACCCCCTAAACTTGACTCCTGTGACGTTAGTCAAGCTTTTAGATGAGTGGTTCTCAAATTTGGCTGCACACTAGAATGATGTGGGGAGTTTTTAAAAACCTGGATATCCAAGGACTGGGTATTAAATGAAATAAGTTATAGCACAAGTGTAGGATGGAGGACCTCTTGGTCATAGTTGTTTCCATGAGACGAGGACAAAAAACTGTTTCATTAACTACAAGCTGAGTATAAGCTACCATTATTACACGATTGCAGAAACATAAATATCATCTTTGGATGAATTAATAATGTAAAGATAGTATCCAGTTTAAGGGGAATGTCCTGGTCAGTTCTCAGTGCTTGTTATTTAATAATTCAAATGGTTATTAGCTAATGAAGTTCCAGTTTTATATGACTACACATATGGACATCCTGCACGTGCCCACATACACGTTTCTGTTTGTGTGTTCCTCATCACTGGGAGATGTACTCCTATCAGCCATCTCCAGTTGAGAGATACAGTACTTAGAGTTTTGATCATTGGATAGAATATTGCCAAGAAGTCTGATTTCGTAGGTCTGTTTTTATAGAGGATCTTGCATCCACACTTTAATGTGAAGATCCTCTTATTGTTGTTATACTTCCTGTCTCTATACATCAGAAATTGATGGAAGATTTTTGTCCTTCAAATTCAGGGGCACTTCTTGGCTCCTTGAGGATATTCTCTCCATAGTTATGTTGTTATGCAGGTGATCTGGAGCATTCTTCACAAAGTCTCCATATTGAAATTCTTCAGCCCTCTCAAGATTAGGGCTGACAGCTGGTGACTTCCATGTTCACTTACATTTTTGAGTTTGCACACAAACTATTTATTCACCCAGAAGGGCTCTCTTTTCTTCTTAAGATTGATCTGTTGGTGTAACATCAGTTTCCACCTTACTTTACAGTGGTTGTTGGCACTGCATTTTAAGAGATAAGGCATTTGGTAGACTAAAGCATTTTGGAATTACTTCTTAAATTTATGTAAGTTCATAATCATTAAATTAGTAGTAAGATTGTAAATTTTTAATCACATTTTCTTTTGAAAAGTATTAATGCTTATTAAACTTTTTTTCTTGTCATTTTCAGGGAATCTGGGAAAAATTGCAAAGTCTATACTTTTAGTAAGGATGGCACCTTGTTTGCCTGGGGCAACGGAGAAAAGTTAGTGTTTCTTTATATAACATATTTTATGTGTGTATCATCAGTATAAAATATAAGTGGCATTATTTGAATAACAGTGTTTGGATGTCATTAATAAAGTCCATCTTTTAATGTCATGATGTAGTTAGATATTATCTCCAGTATAGCTCCCATAGAACTCTAAAGTTACTAACTTCTATTTATATGCCATGACCTGACTTACCATAGTTTCTTAGGATTAAAAAGTAATATATTAAAAGGGGCAATTAATTTAAAGCTGGAGAAGCTGAGTTGTTGTAAATAGTGCTCTATGTTATTGGTAAGGGTTTCTTCATTAAAAGTTTCTGTACTTACACTTAGAGAATAACTCTCCTTGCTTGTTTACCTTAGACTTAGATACTCATATCTTTGTTATTAAATGAGTAACAACTGTCTGCAGTTATTTCTATGAGTTTTATTGTATATAAAAATATGTCATTTAAGTATTTTATAAATTATTCAAAAGTACATTAGTATGGGGGACCTGGGTGGCTCAGTGGGTTAAGCCTCTGCCTTCGGCTCCGGTCATGATCTCAGGGTCCTGGGATGAAGCCCCGCATTGGGCTCTCTGCTCAGCAGGGAGCGTGCTTCCCCTTCCCCACTCTCGGCCTCCTCTCTGCCTACTTGTGATCTCTCTCTGTCAAATAAATAAATAAAATCTTTTTTAAAAAAGTACATTAGTATAGTCTCTATTACATAAAATAATCAGATTACCTAATTGGTTTTGTAAAAAAAAAAAAAGTATTCTAATTAAATACTCATCATTTGAGGGACCTGGGTGGCTCAGTGGTTAAGCGTCTGCCTTCGGCTCAGGTCATGATTTCAGTGTCTTGGGATCGAGTCCCGCATCAGGTGCCCTGCTCAGCCGGGAGTCTCCTCCCTCTGCCGCTCCCTCCCCCTGCTTGTACTCTCTCTCTGTGTCAAATAAATAAATAAAATCTTTAAAAAAAATAAATACTCATAATTTCATTAAGAAAAAATCACTCTCTTAATTTTTCATAGTCATTACATTTCTGTTCAAAGAACCAGCAAAATGCCTAAGTATTTGTTGCTTGATTTAAAGTTATTTTTCTTTTTAACCAGATATAATGCCTTAAGTTTTTTAAAAGGGAGAAAATGTATTCATTAGTATGAAAAGTACATTTTATTTATTTATTTATTTTTAAAAGATTTTATTTATTTGACACAGAGAGAGAGATTACAAGTAGGCAGAGTGGCAGGCATAGAGACAGGGAGAGGAGGAAGCAGGCTCCCTGCTGAGCAGAGAGCCCGATGCGGGCCTCAATCCCAGGACGCTGAGATCATGACCTGAGCCGAAAGCAGAGGCTTTAACCCACTGAGCCACCCAGGCGCCCGAAAAGTACATTTTAAATGTTGTTTGTTACACAGTGATGATGAATTCTGAAGTCAGATTGGATTAAACACCTGATTTTTAAAAATTAATGCTAAAAAGATTGTTGAATTAGATGATTCACTTTTTATGACTGTGAGTACTGGCAGGATTAGTTTTTGTAATTAAAAATGTTAATCACCTTACTTTTTTTAAGTTATTAAAGCCAAGCAGTAAACTACTACTCCTAAATTATTAAGACTATAATCATATTGGGGGTGCCTGGGTGGGTCAGTCACTTGAGCATTCGGCTCTCGATTTTGGCTCAGGTCATGATCTCAGAGTTCTGGAATCGAACCCCATGTTGGGGTCTGCATGTTACAGGGAGTCTGCTTGTCTCTCTCCCTCTGCTCCTCCCCTCCACCCTGACTCATTCTTTGTCTCTCTCAGATGAATGAATACAATCTTAAAAAAAAAAAAAGAATATGATCATACTGGGTCTCATCCACAATGTTAACAGACAGTCTTAATCTCAGTCTCAAAGAATGTACTCTCAAATTTTCTTATTTTTGGTGTGACCTACTGTCAGTATTTGAGTTTTATTTATTTACTTTTTAAGATTTGTTTATTTATTTGTCAGAGAGAGAGAGAGAGAATGAGCACACAAGCAGGGAGAAAAGCAGGCAGAGGGAGAAGCAGACTCCTGGCTGATCGGGGAGCCTGATGTGAGACTGTGCCAGGACCCTGGGATCATGACCTGAGCTGAAGGCAGATGTTTAACCGACTGAGCCACCCAGGCATCCCTTATTTTTTATAATGTGTATTTTAAGGGTAATTTTGAAAAAAAAATTAAAATCTATATTTTAGTTTATACCGAGTAATGAGTTAATAGAAATTTACTATCTAAGGGACATAATATTGTCTATTATCTTTTTGAGATATCTCTTACTCTACTAGCTTAGAGTTGGTTGAATAAGTCTGCTTTCACCTTCACAATTATTATTTTATGTATTTCATATCCCCGCTTGGTTTTCTGTTGGATTCAGCTCTTAACCCTTTTAATATGTGCCCATTTGTTGTGTCCATCTTTTTAATAGGTATTTTCTTGTAGTGTACTGACTGTGGTCTTTGCTGAGGTCATAATTAATTAATCAGAAACTATAACTGATTTTTCCTTAAATATGTGGGGTTTTTTAGTGTAAATAAATACTCTTTAAACTAAGAATAACTATTAAGGGCTACCACCACCAACAAAAAACAAAAATTTCATGTAATTCTAAAATATGTAATTTATAGTAACTTGTAAAGAATCCTGTGTATTTGTGTGTGTGTTTAAACAGTATGTAGTAATCGTTCATTCTTAACCAACTTCTGCTTATCCTAAACCAGTGGCACAAACTTGAGTAGAACAAAGTAATTTTAAGCAATTTCTAAAGTAAGATGGAGTATCTTTTTTTTTTTTTTTTTTAACCCCAAGGAGTGCATAAGACAAGTCAAGCCAAACTGGTTTTAAAAACTCCACTCTGGCATTTATTGGTAGTATGATCTTGGGCAAATCATCAAATCATTTATTTTTCTAGGCCTCATTCTTACCATTTGTAAAATGGAGACAATAGTACCTATCTTATAAGTCTCTTGTAAGGATTAAATGAGAAAATGTACATAAAATGGTTAGACCAGAACATGGTTCATAGAAAGTATCCAAAAAACGGAACTGCTTTTATTATACAATTATTATCATTATCATATCATCATAATGCTTAGTCTTATCTTTTGGGGATTGCTTCTGAGATTTTAATAGACATCAAAAGTCTCCTTGATGGTTTCACAACTGCTACAACTACCATTTAGTCAAATTAAAAGTATACTTTTGGTTTAGCACTTCTGTTTTCCCTTAGTTTGATACACCTCAGCTTATTTGTAAGCTCTCTGTCCATTTAAAGGCCTACTGTTTTCTTTTCAGCTAAAAATGGAATCATCTATTCTTCTGCTAAGTCTGTATTTCCCAACACCAACCTTATATAGGGGCTTTTTGGTACACTTGGTTTTTATTGTTGTTTTTAAGGTGTTTATTGGATATTTTCTAGAATTAACTGAGAACTGATTTGTATGAAAATGACCACTTTATAGCAATCTGTATTTGAAAAGAGTCATTAATGTTTTGGATAATGCTGGCTATTTTAAAACAGTATTTCATTGCTGAAGTAATTTCTTTTGAAACCAGAATAAATGTTATCAATGTCACTAACAAGGAACTGCTGCACTCCTTCAACCTCCCAAAGGCAGTTTGCCTTGAGTTCTCACCAAAAAACACCGTCCTGGCAACGTGGCAACCTTACACTAGTAAGTATTTTCCTTGTAAAAGTATTGACATGACCAGTTCAATTCAGTGGGGGGAAAAAGAGAAGGTTTAAAACCTTCTAAGAAAGTAATTAATCTTTAGGTAGTAAATAGTGTTTGTGAATATCTTTACTGAACAGTGAATCTTGTATAGCCGCAATATAACGTACTTTAAGTAATTTGAAAGTATAGTAAGTTAGTGTTATCATGTGTTATCCATCATGAGGTAGAGAAAAAGAAAAAGCTCAAGTGAATAAACACTGGTTGGAGAAGATCTCAAAAATTAAGGATAATAATGACCCTCAAATAAAAAATGTTTTAAATAATCATTGTCAATCAAAGAGGAAGTAAATAAACAACAACAGGTAAGAAATGTGTGTGGTGTGACAAAGGGTAGGAAATGTGCCATTTTTTAACACATTTAAAGATAATATGTTATATGAGCATTTTATATGGCTGTGCTTCATAGATGAATAATAATTTAGAATTGGTATAGGAGCATTTTTAAACATGTTTTTAAAATGTGGGCATATGTTGAGTTAAATATATAATTGTCTATTGTTGGGTTATAAACCCTCTAGGTTTGTTCTTCCAAGAGGCATAGACTTGAATGAATCTTCATATTCAAGTAAATAAAAAGGAAATTGAGGATCATGAGTAGTTCATATAACTGTGTGTTTGTGTGTGTGGCTTACAGACACAAGATTTCATAATAAGAATTTAATCCATTTAACTGCAAACCATGTCAAACTTAATAAACAAGTCTCCTAAGTATTCTTAAAATCTATAGTAATTAACTCATTTCAGAAACGCTGAGCTTTTGCTCAAACAGCTGTCAAATTGTCGTGGCTTTAGGAATGGATGATTAAATCCATAATTAAAGCTAAAAGGGAAAGTTGATTTAAAGCAGCTCTTTTACTTGATCTTTATAATCTTGTTCAAAGTTGTTCTAAGAATGAATTCTTTTTACTAGTGTTAGGAGACAATTACCACAAAAAAATTTGTTTTTATTTTAGCTTCTAAAGATGGCACAGCCGGGATACCCAACCTACAATTTTATGATGTGAAAACTGGTACATGTTTAAAGTCTTTCATCCAGAAAAAAATGCAAAATTGGTAAGTAAATCTTTAAGATACTAATTATTTACAAAATATTTTAAATGTCTTCATTGTATAATATTTTTTCTCAGGTACTAGTATAGGAAATAACTTGTCAGACCAAAATCTAGATCTTTAAGGATTTTGTATGTGGGAATGTAATAGAGGGAAAACTTGATCTTTCTTTTGTTTAGTATTTGAATGAAAGAGAATGATATCTTTCTAGTACAAATGCTAACTAAAACTATTAGGATCTGACTTGACATCATATTTGTCAGTATTTTCCCTTAAATAGCAAGCAATATCACAAACTTTAGCATGTTAACATGTGAGGTTTCACCTGTCTAAATTTTGTTCATACTCTTTCTTTTCAACATAGGTGTCCATCTTGGTCAGAAGATGAAACTATCTGTGCCCGAAACGTTAACAACGAAGTTCACTTCTTTGAGAACAACAATTTTAGTATGGATATGTGAAATAAATTTATTATTTACTATAAATGTATATAGTTTTATTGCCTTACATGGCATCATAGGGTTCTCCTAAATACTGTTAATACTTTAATAATTGCTGTTATATTAATTCATTTGGATAACTTTTGTAAGTCTTAAGTGCCAACTAAAGAAATTCTATAACAAAGATTTTCTTTTATAGTAAGCTTTTATTATCTAATAATTACTATTAAATTAAAACACTTGCACACTCTTTGTGTTTAGTTGCTATCAAAATTCTGTGATACAAGTTTTTAAAATGTTTTATTATGTAGAATTTGAAACATAAAACTCGACACTTAGTCCCAGTAACCTTCACCCCATTGCCAGTCCTACCTCATCCATACATCTCTCTACCTTAACATCTATCTCTCTTACTCTGCTAAAGTAAATCCTAGACATAGCATCTTTTTCCCTATAAATATCTCAGTATGTATCTATGAGGATTAGGGCTCTTTAATTTTTAAAAACTTAGCCACAATACCATTATCACAGATTATAAAATATCTGGTCAGTGTTCAAATTCTAATAATTGCAAATGTTATAATTTTTCTTAGACTTGGGCTCCAAATAAGGTTCCTCACATTGTAAATTGGTATATGTATCTTAAATTTCTTTTAAGCTATAGGTTCCCTCTCCATCTCTTCTGCCCCACCTTGAGATTTATTATTAAAGAAACAAGGTTACTTCTCATATATTTTTCTCATTGTTGAATTTTGCTATTGTATCCTATCCTATAGTTTACCAAGTTCATCTGTCCCCTAAATAGCTACTTGGATCTAGAACTGGCCAGCTTCAGATTCTTTTTGGGGGTGATGAGGGCAAGTTTACTTCATAAGTGGTACTCAATTCTTTTATCAAGAAGCACATGACATCTTATGGTCTTTAATTTCGTAGGATTAGCTGACATTAGTGTTTAGTACTTAGACCCATTATTTCATGAGTGGTTACAAATTGTTGATATTCCAAGTCTCCCCACTTCCCCTATCACTTATAAGCTATATTACTTCTATAAAAAGAAATTCCCTTCTACTACTCGGTTACCTAGTGGTACCACTTATATAAGAAAGAGCACTGTTCTCTTAAAATCATCAATGGGAGTTAGATGTGCAGTCCCATTACCCATTACTTACCAAGGTCACCCAGCTAGTAAGTGACTGGGTAGGAATTCAAGTGTAGGTCTGTGTTGTTCCCACTCCACATTTTTTCCACTGTGCGCCTTACCTACATGAAATTACAATGAATAGGGCGCCTGGGTGGCTCAGTGTTGTNGCGCCTGGGTGGCTCAGTGTTGTTTAAGCCTCTGCTTTCGGCTCAGGTCATGATCTCAGCGTCCTGGGATCGAGGCCCGCATCGGGCTCTCTGCTCAGCAGGGAGCCTGCTTCCTCCTCTCCTTGTCTCTCTGCCTGCCTCTCTGCCTACTTGTGATCTCTCTCTCTGTGTCAAATAAATAAAAATAAAAAAATTAAAAAAAATTAAAAAAAAAGAAATTACAATGAATAGTATCAACATGTAGTTACATTAATCTTTTATAATGCATTCAGAATTGATCATGTTCCTATTAGCTTCTCTCTTCCATCTAACACTTTGCTTTTTTTTAGACACAATTGCAAATAAATTGCATTTGCAAAAAGTTAATGATTTTGTGTTATCGCCTGGACCTCAACCATACAAGGTAATTTCTTTGTTTTTGTTCATGTGGAATGTAACTAGATTAAACCTTTTCCTGGTTCTTAGTGATGGTACAAACATGTCCATCTTAGTTTATATGCCTCAAAAAACTAAGCAATAATTTATATGTGTGTGTTTCAGGTGGCTGTCTATGTTCCAGGAAGTAAGGGTGCACCTTCATTTGTTAGATTGTATCAGTACCCCAATTTTGATGGACCTCATGCAGCTTTAGCTAATAAAAGTTTCTTTAAAGCTGATAAGGTTACAATGCTATGGAATAAAAAAGGTATGATAATTATATTTTATTTATCAAGTATTGACATATTCCTGTATGGTTAGAAAAAAAGAATATCAATGCTTATTTAATGAAAATGTGCTCTGTTACATTATTATTTTTTTCTTATCAGCATTAGGTTAATTTGTGTTTTAAATCTAACTAAAGTTTTTATTATTGTAGCTACTGCTGTGTTAGTAATAGCTAGTACAGATGTTGACAAGACAGGAGCGTCCTACTATGGGGAACAAACACTGCACTACATTGCAGCGAATGGAGAGAGTGCTGTCGTGCAATTGCGTGAGTATTCCATTTGTCTTCTTGTGATAAAACAGAGCACTATGCCATAAAGAGGATCTAATCCAAGTTCTTAATCATGTGATAAAACTCAAATATTTTAATAACCTTTAAAGTAAAATTTCTCTTAATTAATAAATCTAAAATCATCCCCAGACATAGATTATTTTGACAAAATCTAGTTAATTTAGTTCTGGGGAACTTGCTGAGTGAGGTAATTCATTGTAGTAGCTCTCTGGGGACTTACTTATTATGACAGTAAGTTGGTCTAGTGAATTTAGCACTGTCTTCAGAACTGAGGAATGTTACCATTTCATCTTTTGTTTTGATGAGCTAAATTACTGTAGAATAATATAGTTCTAAAATTCTGGCAACTCCTTGACTTTTCATTTTGAATTGAACATGTAAAAGTAAGATACTTCCTTATAAAAAAACTTCCTTATTAAAAAAACTATGTATTCCCTCTGAAGTCAGAAAGGATTCTACTATAATTTAACATTCTGAAAAACCTAGTCAGTGTAACTGATCAAAAGAATAAATATACAGTTTTGAAAGGAGAAAACAGAATCGTATCTGTGCATGGACATGAAGTCACAGTATAAACAGCCACTTAAAAAACATAATGAAGGGAAAGATGCTGTAGAAAAGGCAAGAAATACATAGGACTAATGGGAAGAAAACTTCAAAACTTCTAAGAGACAAAATGTGACCTTTATCAAAAAGAGTTTTTTAGGGGCACCTGGGTAGCTCAGTTGGCTAAGCATCTGCCGTTGTCTCGGGTCATGATCCCAGGGTCCTGGGTTCGAGCCCCACATCAAGCTCCCTGCTCAGTGAGGAGCCTACTTCTCCCTCTCCCTCTGCCGCTCCCCCTGCTTGTGCTCGCTCTTTCTGTCTGTCAAATAAATAAATAAAATCTTAAAAAAAAAAAAGAATAGTTTTATGAAGATGTCATTTCTCTCCAAATTAACCTAAAAATTAAAAAGCCAGCATTTTGTTTTGTTTGAACTAGATAAACTGGTTCTAAAATTGATTTTTCCGGGCTCCTGGGTGGCTCAGTGGGTTAAAGCCTCTGCTTTCGGCTCAGGTCATGATCTCAGGGTCCTGGGATCGAGGCCCGCATCGGGCTCTCTGCTCAGCAGGGAGCCTGCTTCCCCCTCTCTCTCTGCCTGCCTCTCTGCCTCCTTGTGATCTCTCTCCCTCTGTGAAATAAATAAATAAAATCTTTAAAAAAAATAAAAAATAAAAAATAAAATTGATTTTCCCCCCTTTTTTTCTAATGTTTTTTCTTATTTACTTGAGAGAGAATGAGTGAGCATGAGCAGGGGGAGAGGCAGAAGGAGAAGGACAAGCAAACACCCAGCTGAACAGGGAGCCCAAGACAGGGCTCAATCCCAGAACTTTGAGATCATGATCTGAGCTAAAGTCAGATGCTAACTGATGAGCCACTCAGGCACCCCAACCTTTTTTTCTAATCTTGAAAGTGAAAAAAGATTTTCTAACAAGACAGAAGAATAAGGGAAAGTGAATATATAAAATACAGATTTCTACATGGGAGGAAGAAAAATCCATAAATTAAGCAAGACAAAAAAAATGGAAAAATTTTTTAGACAGACAAGGGATGAATATGAGAAAGGTGAATTTTGTTACTCTATCAAGTAAATCAGTAAAAGACCAATAACTGGAGAGAAAAATAAGCATGGGACAGTAAAAAATAGTCCACAGAAACGGAAACAAAATTATGTATAAATATATTAAAAAGTGCTTAGTTTATAATAAAAGAAAGGAAGACAAGAGAACAGTTTTTTTTTTTTAGTAGCTTGGCAAAGATAAAAGTATGAAACTACACAGCGTGAGGGAGAGTGAAGGGAAAATATGTACTCTCAAGAATGATGGGGCCCCTGGGTGGCTCAGTCAGAGAAGCATGTGACTCTTGATCTTGGGTTATGAGTGCAAGCCCCACATTGAGGGTAGAGATTGCCTTTAAAAAAAAAAGTTGATCTTTTTTTTTTCTAAGATTTTATTTATTTATTTGTCAGAGAGAGAGAGAGCACAAGACAGCAGAGTGGCAGGCAGAGGCAGAGGGAGAAGCAGGCTCCCTGCTGAGCAAGGAGCCTGATGTGGGACTCGATCCCAGGAGCCTGGGATCATGACTGAGCCAAAGGCAGCCTCTTAACCTCTGAGCCACCCAGACATTCCTAAAAGTTAATAATCTTAAAAAAAAAAAACAAAAAAACAAAACCATTTGATGGTATAAAATGGTACAGCTTCTCTGAGGGGCATTTTGGCATTATCAAGTAAATGTACACACCTTTGAGCAGTCAGGGTCACTCCTGCAGATGTGTTTGTGTACACTCAGAGTTGAGAAAATACAGGAATGCAGTATCACTGGAAGAGTGAGGCAGATCTTAATGTGCTTATATGGAAAAATCTCCAAGATAGAGTACTAAATGAAAGAGCAAAGAACTTTAGTGTGAGTATGTATGTCTGTTCATGAGAGATGCTTAATTTCAACAAAAATATTCGGAAAGCATATACAAGGAATATAATAGAGGGTTGCCTTTGTGTAGAGGGACTCATTTTGTGGCATATCATTTTGTATAATTTGTATTTTTATTACTATGTCCCTATATTACCTCTTCTAATGAAAACTAGCTTATTAACAGGACTAATGTTTCTATGAGCCTACGTTGCCAAAGTGTTTAAAAGAAATTAGATAAAACATTAATCTCCATAGTATATCATATAATGATATTTTAATTGTAATATATCTTGAAATTTTGGGATTTTTTTTAAAGTTTGGCATGTTTAGGAGTATTATACAGTTATAGCGTGGCTAATAAATATTGTATTCATGTAATGATTTATTGCTAATTTGGGTTTTATATTCTTTTTCTAGCAAAAAATGGCCCCATTTATGATGTCGTTTGGAATTCTAGTTCTACTGAGTTTTGTGCTGTTTATGGTTTTATGCCTGCTAAAGCGACGATTTTCAACTTGAAATGTGATCCTGTGTTTGACTTTGGAACTGGTCCTCGTAATGCAGCCTACTATAGCCCACATGGACATATATTAGTACTAGCTGGATTTGGAAATCTGAGGGGACAAATGGAAGTGTGGGATGTTAAAAACTACAAACTTATTTCTAAACCGGTGGCCTCAGATTCTACCTATTTTGCTTGGTGCCCTGATGGGGAGCATATTTTAACAGCCACATGTGCTCCCAGGTTACGTGTTAATAATGGGTACAAGATTTGGCATTATACTGGCTCTATCTTGCACAAGTATGATGTACCGTCAAATGGAGAATTATGGCAGGTTTCTTGGCAGCCATTTTTAGATGGAATATTTCCGGTAAAAGCAATAACTTACCAAGCAGTTCCAAGTGATGTACCCAGTGAAGAACCTAAAGTTGCAACAGCTTATAGACCCCCAGCTTTAAGAAATAAGCCAATCACCAATTCCAAACTGGTAAGTGAATTTTCACTACTTTGGTGGGAAAAGATTTTTCAGTGTGTGGAGTTCCTGAGACCTTTTTCTCATGCATGTTCTTATGTTACTTAGCACCTGATGAGAATATAAACTCTAGAGTAGAAATCATGGAGGACCTACTGCTGAAGATTGTGAACAGCTAACATTGTCAAGTTGACAAAGTGGTCAGTTTAAAGCAGTTCACATTTTACATATGTGGGAAAGAGAACAGAGTATGATGTAACTGGTTTTATAGAGATCATGGGCTCAAATTCAGATGCCTCTCAGGTGAGGCTGGTAATGTAAGGCTTTGGTGACTGGGGTAGAATGGTAAAAGGGAGAGACCATGCCCTCTTTAAAGGCCATAGCAACTGCTCAGCAGCAGCCAGTTGTTTCCCTAGGAGATTTAGGCCCAGTTTGCCGAAATGTTTAATTTTTCAAGACAAAATAAGTCTGGATGCTTATGTAAAAATTTCTCAGTTTTGAAAACTCTGTTGGTCAAATAAAACATTTGTTTTCCTTCGGCTATCAGTTCCCATCTGTATTGTAAAGTTAGGACCAGAGCATTGGTCAGATTCTGATCTGCTTTAAAATGTTAGCATTTCAGAGCTCAGGGGAAGCATATATTAATGACCTGAGTCTCTGGGATGATGTTAAGGAATAAAATTGTTCTGTAAGAATGAACAATAATATTATTGGTATTATAAAGGTGACCATACAGTAGGTGTAAATTGGAACCAAGTAAACAGGGCTATATAGTCACTTAAATATTAGGCAGTCAGGGAAATAGATACTTTTTCAGAGGATAAATATTCCTATGCCTCCCTTGTACCACTCCTCACCCTCTCAAAAACGGAAGAATGCCCTCCTGCACAAAAGCTTGCAGTGGTCTGTAACTTCTTGACTTCATTGAAATGTCCTGTTTAAACATTTTTGTTGTATTATTTACTAAAAACATATAAAAATTTATGAACAAATTAAGCCTATTTATGATACTTGGCGTTTAAATAAAAAAAAGAAAGGTATAGTAGTCTTTGGATTTTGTCTTAATCTGTATATTAAAATGTTCCTTACCTAAGATAAAAACAGAAATAACTTCAACATATCCTGGTTTCTAAATATCTGTAAGGTAGCACAAGAGGAATAAATTCTAAATCAATATATATTTTTATTCTTTGGTTCATAAAACTAATTTGTTTTGATAGGGAGAGGAAGAGAAAGATACACTTTGAAAATAGTGATAAAACTTGGTAAGAACTTTTAAAACCAACATTGTTGTAACATTTAAGATTCCCACTAAATTTTTGTTTTTGTAAGTGATGTAATGATTATGTTGATTATGTGATCCTATCAAGTCATTTTAGTTGAAGGAGTCACATGCCCAATGAGAAATTTTTGTTTTTATCAAATTCCAGAAATGAGCTAAATGGCAAAAAAATACTGTCAAGAAATTATTAGAAACAAAGACATTCTAGTAAATAACTTCACAAGGGAGGAGAGTTAGATAGCACTAGGGAAAAAAAAGAGATGGGATTCTCTGTCAAAAAACTTAGCTTTTTTTGTAAATAAAAATTGACATGTGAATTATGCTTAGGTATTCCTTGGCTTTCCAAAAAACCCCTTCACTTTTATAATGTATTCATTAAAACAGTCTCATAATAATTGACATAAATGAAAAAACAAATTTTATTAATAGGGGTGAAATTATGTATGGTGGGCCCAGTACTAAGGCCAGAAAAGCTCATCATCCCTAGTAGCTGTGTGGATTTTTGTGTGTGTCTGAAATGAAAGTCTGTCAGTGACTACGTAGTGTTCATAGTGTAGAAGAGCCTTATAACTCGTCCTTTCTTACATCATTTTTAATTGCTTTGTCATTTTTTTGAAATTCTCATGACTAGATGCTTCTCACCTAAAGCAGGGTACTATAGGAGAGTCCACTATAGAAAGAATTTTGATGTACAAAGCACATGTTCAGCAAATACTGCTATGTCTTAACTAATGTTGTATGCAGTGTGGATAACAAAGTGAAAAAAGAAGTGAAAAGTAAAAAACATCTTAACTAATGTTGTATGCAGTGTGGATAACAACTTGCCAACAAATTGTGTGTTCTACAAATGTGGGTTCTCAAATACTCAGTTACTTCAGGTAGAGCATGTACATACTCAGAACTTTGATGACCTGAAATAGTTGATGCAGCTAAGGTAAAGTCACAATATGGTTTCTTCTTTCTTCCTCCATATCTTCAGTGTTTGAGCCTTGCCCATCTCCTTCTAGCACTGATCAGTACCACCTGGATCCGAGATCTAATACTTAAGAAACTTCATGGACATCTGGTTCTTTTGATGTGCTAAGTGTGATAGAGTCTAAAAGACAGTTAACACGGAGATAAGAGCTGTTGGGAGGGAAATCAATAAGTAGACGTGAACCTGATAAGCAGCTGTAGTGTGATCACGCGTGCTCCGTGTTGCCTCAAGCAACTGGAGATGACGTAAACCTGTGTATAGATAGTCTTTTATTGAAATGTAACTGACATGTAAAATTATAAGGTATCTAAAGTATACATCATGGTGATTTGATACATGTATACATTGTGAGAGGATTCCTCCCATCTAGTTAATTAATGAATCTATCACTTTATTTATTTATTTATTTGTTTATTTATTTATTTATTTATTTATTTATTGTGGTGAGAACATTTGGTTCTCAGCAAATTTCAGTTGTACAATACAGTGTTATTAACTATAGTCACCATGTTTTATACTAGCTCCTTGATCCTATCCTTAATTCACCCTTTCTATTGTGGAATATAGTTGATGGATGGTTATATAAAATATCTCATGATGGAAATGATTTTCTCTTTTTATTACTATAGTCTGACCAGTTATATAGTTTTTTGTGGGCCTCTTCATTATGTTAATCCTGGATTTACAAATATGTAGTTACCACTTCCTGTTTTTTTTTCTTCTAGTCTGCTTTAGTTTTTAAATTGCTTTTATTTTTAATCTTCTAACCTCTGATTTTGCATGTAAAAACCTAGCAAGTAATTCTTTGTGTAGAGAAAGCAGATGAGGTAACTGGGTTTCAGTTGGCAATAGTCAGATCCAGAAAGAGCCCAGAAGAAGCTGTTGTTAGTATCTAACTTCATGTGAAGCATGTGTCAGTAGTAGTACTAAGAAAAGTTCCTTTGTTTTAATAAAACTACACTGTACTTTGCCAACACTTGTATAACTGAAAGATTATATATCAACTAATAAGAAGATCCTCATTAAATCTATCCTGACAGTTGGAGTGTGCCTACTACTGATGAGAGTTTTGAAATATTCTTTGCCAGTGATCTTAAATAAGTTTATCCCACACTCACAAAATTGTATAATTTGTGATACATGTTTTTAAAAGCATGGATTCCATTTCACAATCGCTTATTTTACATTTTCTACAGCATGAGGAGGAACCACCTCAGAATATGAAACCACAAGCAGGAAACGATAAGCCATTATCAAAAACAGCCCTTAAAAATCAAAGGAAGCATGAGGCGAAGAAAGCTGCAAAACAGGTATTTGGGACACTAATCTTTTCAAAACAAAACAAAATCAGTTAAATTAGCTTAATTTAAGCTGCAAAGTTTAAAGATTGTAGTCCTACAGACTTGACTATTGTGGGTTTTTTGGTGTGTTTTTTGTTTTTCTTTTAAGATTTATTTATTTATTTGAAAGAGAGTGTGTATGCATGCACATGAGCAGGGGCAAGGGCAGAGGGAGATGGAGAGAGAGAATCCTCAAGCAGACTCCCCTGCTGAGCACAGATCCCAACAACATGGACAACACAAACAACGAAGATCCCAAGGGGTCCTTGATCCCAGGACCCTGAGATCATGCTCTGAGCCCAAATCAGAAGTTGGCCACTTAAGCAGCTAAGCCACCCAGACTTGACTACTGTGTTATAAAATGTAGCTGGAGTTAGACTTAAATAGCCAGACTGCCTTTTTTTGTGTGTTTTCCTATGAATTTCTGAGTAGTTCTGTTTGTATAATGAGGAAGTGAGGAAACTGGATTTGGTCTTAAAACCTGAAACCCTAATGGGATTGTGTAGCGTGTTACTTATTATAGACCCTTCTGTTGGAGCCTGTGTGAAGTGGTTTTTTCTCTGAAAGTACATGTTTGTTTTTGTTTGTTTTTTTTTTAAAGATTTTATTTATTTATTTGACAGAGAGAGATCACAAGTAGGCAGAGAGGCAGGCAGTGAGAGGAAGAAGCAGGGAGCCCGATGAGGGCCTTGATCCCAGAACCCTGAGATCATGACCTGAGCCGAAGGCAGAGGCTTTAACCCATTGAGCCACCCAGGCGCCCCCAAAATAATTTTTTATGTGATTTTATTTTATATATTTTTAAAGATGTTTATTTATTTATTTGACAGAGAGTGACACAGCGAGAGAGGGAACACAAGCAGGGGGAGTGGGAAATGAAGAAGCAAGCTTCCCGCCGAGCAGGGAGTCCTATTCGGGGCTTGATCCCAGAACCCTGGGATCATGACATGAGTCGAAGGCAGATGCTTAACGACTGAGCCAGCCCAGGCACCCCTTTTTTATGTGATTTTATAGTTGAAATACCAGTGTGATAATTGATAAATTACAATTGTGTATGGCTTCCGGTGATAGTGCAATCAGCTAGGCTAGGATTATCGGTTAATGAAGTCATCATGATCACATTTTTAAGAGTCAGATAATGCAGTCTTGCTGGTAATGCTTGAATTTTGACAATTCTAGGTTGCTTATGTGTTTTGGTAGGCAATTATATTTTAAGGCATAGAATTGCATTATGCAACCATAGTCTGCTAAAATCTGACTAAAAAAAAATCAGTGGGCTCTTTTGTAGTTAATATATTTCATCTGCAGAGATATCTTTAAATAGGTCAGGTTTAGGTCATTCTAAGCATCATGATCTATTCCACGTATTTGACTTGTATAATAGCAGGAATTGTCCTTTCATCATTGTGAGTAGAAATCTCTTACTGGCCCTGAATATTACAAGTTAACAGTATCATTTTAAGTACTGGTAGATAAGATTTCTTCTTTTTTTTTTCCTAGCTAATATTTCAGGCATAATTGACAAAAGTTTTTAAGTACAATGTGATAAGTTATTATAGGTAAACATTGTGAGAAGATGCCCACAATTGAGTTAATTAACAGATCCATCATTTTACATATTTACTTTTTGAGAGGTGAGGACACTGAAGTTCTACTCTTCAGCAAACTTGAGTTATATAGTATGGTATTATCAGCTGTGGTCACCATGTTATATATTAGATCCTCAGACTTTATTCATCTTATAACTGAAAGTTTATACCCTTTTACCAGTCTGTCCCCATTCCCCCCACTCCACATCCCCTGGCAACCAGCATTCTACTCTTTGTTTCTAAGAGTTTGACTTTAATAGATTCCATGTATAAGTGACACCATGCAGTGTTTTCTTTCACAGTCTGCCTTATTTCACTTAGCGTAATCCCACCAGGTTCATTCATATTGTTGCAAATGGTAGAATTTCTCTTTTTTCTTTCAAATATTTTACTTATTTATTTATTTATTTGAGAGTGAGAGGGAGCACACACTTGAGAGAACACAAGCAGGGGGAGCAGCAGAGGGAGAGGGAGAAGCAGGCTCCCCACTAAGCAAGGGGCTCCATCCTAGGACCCCAGGATCATGACCTAAGCTGAAGGCAGATGTTTAACCAACTGAGCCACCCAGGTGCCCCTGAATAATTGTTGTTTTATATATATATCCCACATTTTCTTTATCATTCATCCATTGACAGACACTTAGGTTATTTCTACCTTGGCTACTATGAATAATGCTGCAATGAACATGAGAATATAGGTATCTGTTTGAGATAATGATTTTGTTTCCTTTGGTATATCTCCCAGAGTAGGATTACTAGATCATATACAAGTTCAGTTTTTAGTTCTGAGGCGCCTTCATTCTGTTTTCCATAGCAGCAGTATAAAATTCCTTCTCATTGAGATTTAAGGGCCTTCTGAAACCCACTCAACTTAAGAATTTTATTTTTATAAATGTTTCTTCTTCTTTATCAGAAGATTATTTATTTTAGAAGATTTTTTAAAACTTTTTATTTAAATTCCAGTTAGTTAACATACAGTGTAATATTAATTTTGGTTGTACAATATAGTGATTCAGCACTTCCATACAACACCCAGTTCTCATTACAAGTGCACTCCTTAACCCCCATCACTTATTTAACCAATCCCCCTCTACCTCCCCTCTGCTAACCATCAGTTCTCTATAGTTCAGAATCTGTTTCTTGGTTTGCCTCTTTTTCTCTTTTTTCCCTTTTTTGTTTTGTTTCTTAAATTCCACATATGAATGAAATTATATGGTATTTGTTCTCTCTCTGACTTATCTCACTTAGCATGATACTCTAGTTCCATCCATGTCATTGCAAATGGCAAGATTCATTCTTTTTTATGGCTAATAATTCCATTGTATGTATATACCACATCATCTTTATCCATTCATCAGTCATGAAAAAAGAAACCTCTGGTACAGTCTAATGGGGGACAGTACAATACACTTTTACAGTAGGAATATATGCCACTTGCTCTGCAACTAATCCAGTCTTCTGGGTTGGAAGAGAGTTTTTCAAAAGGCCTAAAGGATAAATAGGGTCAGCCAGGTAACCTGAAGTTGTTCTAGCACACTGAAAGGCCAGGAAATAAGTTGATGGCTCTGAGGGGAAATAGAAGTGGTTCAGAATGAGAGGTCTGATCACATTGAGAGCAGTATCCCTTTGAGTTTTCCTTGGCACTTTGTTGCAGAGCTGAACTGATCTGATTATAAATAAATCTCTGTAGGGCTTATCTGGTAACATTATCCATTACATGTACTTGATCATACATACTCTAAGAGTTTTGGAGGGCATCATGAAAGTGAAACTTCAAACATCTTAAATTAGAAGGGCCCTCTCACATTTCTAAACCATTCATATAGTGGCACATCCCAAAATATCTAAAAGTTTGGAATGCTTGTTGGCTGATGCAGAAACCTCCCTTTTTTTTCTGCTGAAGTAATTTCATTTCTTTTCATTTATTCTTTTATTGTATTACTAATAGAATATTATTTTTTATTTTATTATTATGCTACTTTAACTCTAAATTTTAGATCTAGTAAAGTGTTCCCTATGACAATTACAAGTAAAAACCTTTTGGTTGTCTCCTTATACTGTGATTTTCTTTTTTTTTTTAAGCTGTACTGTATCTTTCTGTTATGAAACAATGGCTACTTCATGCAACTTTCAATTCAGATCATTTATATAAAATGTATAAAAGATAAAATCATGTTTTGGTTTCTGCATTTTGTATACCAAGACTATGTTGGTTGAAGTACTTTAATGTTTTCATTTTAGAAAATTGAATTTTTGAAAATATTCCCTGCAGGAAGCAAGAAACGAGAAGAGTCCAGATTTGGCACCTGCTCCTGCCCCACAGAGCACACCACGAAATACTATCTCGCAGTCAACCTCTGGAGACCCTGAAATAGACAAAAAAATCAAGAACCTAAAGAAGGTGAGACGCTTAAGTAAAAATCAGATGTGTTTGTTGAAAGAAATCCACAGGACATGTATAAAGCTAGGCATCTAAGAAGTTTGTAGCAGTTCTGATTATCGCTTCCTCACTATGAAATTCTTTAATTTGGGGATGGCACTGACTTTAGCTCTATTCACAAATGTCTCAAAGCTATTATTAGTCTTTATTATTGATTTTTGGAGTAATAAGCAATGACATTTGTACAGAAATACACGGAACACTTTTATACTCGGTATTTCATCAGACATTTGTGGGATAGGAACAGATGTTTTCCCAGTTTTGAAGATGAAGAAACAGATACAGGAGGTTTATTAATTTGTCATATTACAGCCAGTTTGTGATGATAGCTCTGGGGTAAAACCAGGTTCCTAGAGGCTTCCCAGCCTGCATTACCGACGTATCTCTTAAAGCCAAAGACATTGGGTACAGTTAAGTGCTGGAATAAATGGTAAAGTTGGTGTTATATTTACATACTTATACATGTACATATATAATATAATAATTACTTGAAAGCTTGAAAATTTTTTGCCTAATTCCATGTTCTTAACATATTCAATTTTACACCTAAATTAAAAAACAAAAAATTTTACCTTAGCATTTTAACAGACTATCCTTGATCCAAAGGTAAGAAAATTGATTCTCCTTATTCATTTTTCCCATCCATGTGATTGAGTTGTTACTAAGAACATTTGCATTCTGAAATTACTTATTCTTCCTTCCTCTTGACTTGTTAATATATTTGATATTCACAGAAACTGAAAGCAATCGAACAACTGAAAGAACAAGCAGCAGCTGGAAAACAGCTAGAAAAAAATCAGGTCATTTTTATGTTTCATTTGTGCATGCAGTTACTACAGCTGTTCTCCTTTTTATTTTTATTTTTTATTTTTTATTTTTTATTTTTTTTTTACCAATAAGCAGTTTTAGTACACAACTTAAATCAGATGATACAAGGAGCACCAACACAGCCAAGGACCTCAAGAAGGTAGCTGGAAGCCCTTGGCCAGATAGGTTAGTCTACAGAACTGGGAAGTTTAAATCCTTCCCTATCATCTAATCAAGCTCAACCAGAGCATATGAAAGAATAATGAATAACTAGAGGGTCTAAATTTCTGGAAAGTAGAAAAATCAAGAACACTCAGCATCCCCACCCCTCTCACCAAAACAGTGAAGTTGAATGTCAAAAGTGTAAAGAAAGCTTTTGGATATCTTCTTTAAGTTTGTTTTTGGCGTTTTGGTCTATAAGCTATCAAGATGGAGAGAGAAGCTATCCCAAAGAGGAAAGTTTGTAGGAACCACAGTAGTTGAGCCCGACCATCCGTGATGCCTTTAGACTTGCACAAAACCATGGCGTACAAGGACTCTCCCACGTGAATCAGCCAGGCAAGCCAATACCCATTGTGCAGGAGGGTGTGATGATGGTCCACCAAGTACTGAGTGAAGAGGCCCAAAGGTCCGAGGCTCTGATAAGGGATACTCTGAGGCCAGAAGACAACCCACGCCTGCCGCCGTCCCCATGGTCGCGGCCCATCCCCGAGAAGGCGGGACTGGGCGGTCCGCTGCGCGCGGCGTCTCTCCTTTTTATTATAAATAGTTCTTTAATCAAGTGAGAGAGCATATAAATGAAAAACTTCTTTTGAAAACATATGCCATGTATTTGGTAAAATGTTTTTACACTTAGAAAAGGATGGGGGAAGATATGATGTAGATCAAGGTGAATGAGGGAATTACTATTTCCAAGAGGTATACTAAGGCCGTTGCTATTAAAAATAAAGGCATTTCATTAAAATAGGTAAACATAAGATTCTCTTCCTTCCTATATCTCAGGTTGCACTGCCCTGTTTGTTCCTTTCTCTCCTTCTGAGGGAAGCCCATGTATAGAATGTAAAATTTTTTGGACCCTCAGTGTTGCAGTAAGACAGCACCTGTCCTTTGCCCCCTTGATTCTTACCAGGAAACAAATTAGAGCTTGTTTCTCTGTATTTTTAAATCTGTATTTTCCAGTAGATCTGTTAAAGTATCAGAAATATTCTTTGTATAAACTTTTTCTCCTTTGCTGTTTTTGCTGTAGATCCAGTAATTATTTTATTTCATTTCCTATTTAATAACTTTGTTATTTTAAACTTTTCTAGTTGGAGAAAATTCAAAAAGAGAAAGCCCTCATCCAGGAGCTGGAAGATTTGGAATTGGGTATTTAAAGACTCACAGAAAGCAAGTTGTTACCAGAAATCAGTGCAAACACATTTTCTGTTAAACCCATTGGTGGACATGAACTATCCATGTTCCTGCATTTAATGTTCATCTATAATTTTAACCATTTATTCAAGATTCTGCATATGTGTGAAATTATTAATAATGTCTATTAAATTGATTTTTACATCCTGCATCCTTTACCATGTCAACACATGATATAGAAACGAAACATAATGAAGTTTTTCGTAAGTTTGACAGATCGAAAGACAATGTCATTGGTTTTTTATTAGGGGACAGTATTTACCATACAGGTGAATAAAAACATTTAAATTTAATCATTGTTGGCTTTGTTATAAGTTCCTAAGTTAACAAGTCCTTTATTAATTAATAAGTCAAGTTTGGGAAATTTTTCCTTTGAATATATAAAATGGCTTTTTTTTAAATCCTGAAGAATTATTATATTGCCCAAATTTTAAAGAAAAGCCTTAAAAATCTGATTGTACTAAATATATTAAATTGATTATATTATTTATAGTATTTGAAATAGTTTGTTTAGTTCTAAACTAGATATAGATTTTAAAAATAGAAAATAGTAAAACATTTTATTTTGATATTTCAGATAATCTAGTGATTCAAAGATGAAGTAAATATTTTCGAAACATGAACTATAATTATTTTGCTATAGTCAAGTCTTGATTATTTTGATTGTTTAATCATTTGAAAAAAAGGTGTAATGACAATGTAAGACACTCACCTATGAAAATGAATTTATATGTAGTTTTAGAGTCTATTACAATTAATTTTTTTATCATGTTTACATTTGAAGTAACTTTTTTAAAAGTTTGATTAATTTAACTAATCTCTACACCCAGTTGGGGCTTGAAATCATGACCCTGAGATCAAGAGTCACATGCTCTCCTGACTGAGCCAACCAGGCACCCTAACATTTGAAACTGCTTTTGTTTCATTTGCATTAATAAAGGTTTTCATTTTCCAGAGGTAATCTTTAAACTCATAAGTAAAAGAATAGAGAAACAGCCTGAGAGACAAAAATAGACAACTGAGTTTCCTGACATCCCAGAGCTTCTACTGAGATTTGGTAACTCATTATAATTTTGAGTGGTATGTTGACATGGAGGGATAGTCCAAATGTTGGAGGAATAGGAGACCTTAGTTTTGTCTGGTCTCAGGAATTCAACTACATAGCTATCAAATCATTCTGAATACCTGTGAACACAACCAGAGATCTAAAAAAATAGCTGCAACTGTACAAATAGAAAAGTGACCACTATCTGCAAGGTAGAAGGTACAGGGAAGTGAATCTGAGGCAATAAATGGGAAGATAAACCGTGGGAAGAGGGAGCCTCTGTCAGTAGCCCCAGAAAGTGATAATAGCAGTAGAGCACAAAATCAAAACTTAAAAGTCTGCTCCAGGGGCATCTGGGTGTCACAGTCAGTTAAGCATCTGCCTTTGGCTCAGATCATGATCCTGGGGTCCTGGGATCAAGCCCCAAATTGGGCTTTCTGCTCAGCAGAGAGCCTGCTTCTTCCTCTGGCCATTGTGTTTCCCCACTCTCCGCTTGTGCTCTCTCTCTTTCTCTGTCAAATAAATAAATAAAATAAAAAGTCTGCTCCAGTGAGGAACGTCCGTACCTGAAAGGTGCTCAGGTGATAGAGTGTGGCGGAATCCAGGTGAGACCTGACAGTGTGGTGTCAGGATCCTTGGGGTCACAGGAAGGGAGAGGTGCCTGCGTGTGGTGGAGTACCCAAGCATTGGAGCAGGGAAGCTGGCTGCAATCGGCAAGCCCAGAGTCGGTTCTCAGCCCAGGGTTGCCATGAACCAGGAACTGTGGCACAGTTGGGTGACCACTCTCCAAGCAGGGGCCCAGTAAGTGGCAGAACCAAGGCAAAACTATACCCCTTCCTCCTCTGGGAGGAGCTGTGGGTGCGCACAGTAGGAGTCTACAGGGTTTGGAGACTAGAAACAGGGTCATGTGCCTGAGATAGAAACGCTTGGTCACAGGCTGGGTGAGCACACTGTGGATGGAGACCAGGGAGACAGGAGTGATTGCAGTTTTCATTTTTATACTTACATTCTATCCTTTCATTGTATTTAATTTTATTTTTATATATATATAAATTTTTCTTTCTTCAGAATTTTGGGATGCAGTTTCTTGTAAAAAACAGGTCAAAATAAACTCAGAATCTAGTGTATTGCTCTGTTCTCGTCACCTGTCTAATCATACTCTTTTTTTCCTTTTTTTTTTAAGTCTTTTTAAATTTTCATCCTTACAGTTACATTCTATCCTTTCCATGTATTTAATTTTTATTTTTCTACATATGTAAGTTTTCCTTTCATTACAATTTTGGGAACTAGTTTTCTAACAAACAGACCAAAATACACACAGGATCCAGTGTATTATTCTGGTCTGTTCACCTGATTATAATTCTTTTTTTTTTTTTTCTTCCCCTTTCAGGTCCCTTCTGATTTGTTTAGTGTATATTTCTCTGGGGTCGTTGCCATTTTAGTATTTTGTTCTCTTGTTCATCTCTTCTCTGGACAGAATGATAAGATGAAAAAACTTATCTCAAAAAAGAGAAGAGGCAATACTGACGGCCCAGGGAACTAATCAGTATGGATATAAGTAAGATGTCAGAACTAGAGTTCAGAATAATGATTTTAAAGATACTAGCTGGGCTTGAAAAAAACATAGAAGACACGAAAATCCCTTTCTGGAGAAATGAACTAAAATCTGATCAAGTCGAAATATTAATGAGATGCAATAAAAGGAGGCTGTAACTGCTAGGATAAATGAGACAGAAGAGAGAATTGGTAGATAAAGATTAGTTGATATAGAAGACAAAATGTTGGAGAATAAAGCTGAGAGAGAGATAAACAACTACTGGATTACAAGAGGAGAATTCAAGGGATAAGTGATCCATAAAGCAAAACAATATTAGAATAATTGGGATCCTAGATGAAGAGGAGAAGGGAAGGCGGGCAGAAGGTATACTGGAGCAAATTATAGCAGAGAACTTCCCTTATCTGGGGAAGGAAACAGGCATCCAAGTCCAGAGAATCCCTCTCAAAATCAAAAATAGGTGACACCCTGACATATAATAGTGAAACTTGGAAATCTCAGAGACAGAGAGAAAATCCTGAAAGCAGCTCAGGACAAGAGGTCTGTACCCTACAAGGATAGAAATAGGCTGGCAGCAGACCTATCCATAGAGACCTGGCAGGCCAGAAAGTACTGGCATGATGTATTCAGGGTGCTAAATGAGAAAAATAACAGCCAAGAATACTTTACTTAGCTAGGATGTTCAAAATAGGAGAGATAAAAAGCACAAACAGAAACTGAAAGAATTTGATCACCAACAAGAAAATTTGATTACCTACAAGAAAAAAGGGATCCTTTAACCAAAGAGAGAGCCCAAAAGTAACAGACAAGAAAGGAACAGAGACAAGATATGGTAACAGTCACCTTACAGGCAATACAATGGCACTAAATTCATACCTTTCAATAGTGACCCTGAATGTAAATGGGCTAAATGCCCCGGTCAAAAGACACAGGGTACCAGGTTGGATAAAAAAGCAAGACTCATCAATATGCTGTATACAAAAGACTCATTTTAGACCCAAAGACACCTCCAGATTGAAACTGAGGGAGTGTAAAACCATTTATCATGCTAATGGACACCAAAAGAAAGCTGGGATAGCCATCCTTATATCAGACAAATTAGATTTTAAACCAAAGACTGTAGTAAAAGATAAGAAAGGACAGTATGTCGTAATTAAAGGGTCTATCCAACAAGATCTAACAATCTGTAAATATGCCCCTAACATGGGAGCAGTCAATTATATAAACCAATTAATAACAAAATTAAAGAAACACGTTGATAATATAATAATAGTAGGGGACTTTAACATCCCACTCACTGCAATGGACAGATCATCTAAGCTGAAGATCACAAGGAAGCAAGGGCTTTGAATGACACACTGGACCAGATGGACTTCAAGATATATTCAGATCATTTCAACCTAAAGTAGCAGAATACACATTCTCAAGTCCACATGGAACATTCTCCAGAATAGATCACATACTGGGTCACAAAACAGGTCTCAACTGGTACCAAGAGATTGGGATCGTTTCCTGCATATTTTCAGACTGCAAAGCTTTGAAACTGGAACTGAATCACAAGAGGAAATTTGGAACGAACTCAAATATATGGAGGCTAAAGAGCATCCTACTAAATGGGTCAACCAAAAAATTAAAGAAGAATTAAAAGAATATATGGTAACATGAAAATGAAAACAAACTTTAAAATCTTTGGGATGCAGCAAAGGCGGTCCTAAGAGGGAAGAATATAGCAATACAAGCCTTTTTCAAGAAACAAGAAAGGCCTCAAATATACAATCTAACCTTCCACCTAAAGGAGCTGGAGAAAAAAACAGCAAAGCCGAAACCCAGCAGGAGAAGAGAATAAAGACTAGAGCAGAAATCAATAAAATAGGAACCAAAAGAACAGTAGAACAGATCAATGGAACTAGGAGCTGGTTCTTTGAAAGAATTAATAAGAATGATAAACCCTTGGCCAGACTTATCAAAAAAAAAAGACAAAGGGCCCAAATAAATAAAACCATGAATGACAAAGGAGAGATCACAACCAACACTGAAGAAATATAAGAACATATTATGAGCACCTATATGCCAACAAATTAGGCAATCTGGAAGAAATGGATGCATTCTTAGAGACATATAAACTACCAAAACTGAACCAGGAAGAAATAGAAAACCTGAACAGACCAAATAACAAGGAAATTGAAGCAGTAATAAAAAATCTCCCAAAAAATAAGAGTCCAGGGCCATATGGCTTCCCAGGGGAATGCTACCAAATATTTTAAAAAGACGTGATACCTATTCTTGTGAAACTGTTTCAAAAAATAGAAATGGAAGGAAAACTTGTGAACTCTTTCTATGTGGCCAGCATTATCTTGATTCTCAAACCAGACAATGACCCGACCAAAAAGAATTACAGACTAATATCCCTGATGAGCATGGATACAAAAATTCTCACCAAGATACTAGCCAATAGGATCCAACAATACATTAAAAGGATTATTCATCACAACCAAGTGGGATTTATTCCTGAACTGCAAGGGTGGTTCAACATCCGCAAATCAATCAGTGTGGTCCACTGCATTAATAAAAGAAAGGACAAGAACCATATGATCCTCCCAATAGATGCAGGAAAAGCACTTGACAAAGTACAGCATCCTTTCTTGATTAAAACTGTTCCAGTGTAGGGATAGAGGGAACATAACTCAATATCATAAAACCCATATATGAAAAGCCCACAGTGAATATCATTCTCAATGGGGTAAAATTGAGAGCTTTTCCCTTAAGGTCAGGAACACAGCAGGGATATTCACTATCACCACTGGTGTTCAACATAGTACTAGAAGTCCTAGCCTCAGCAATTAGACAACAAAAAGAAAGAAAATGCATCCAAATTAGCAAAGAAGTCAAATTCTCACTCTGAAGATGACGTGATACTCTGAAAAACCCAAAAGACTCCACCCCAAAATTGCTAGAATTCATACAGGAATTCAAAGTGGTAGGATATAAAAAATCAATGCACAGAAATCAGTTGCATTTCTATACACTAACAATGAGACAGAAGAAAAATTAAGGAACTGATCCCATTTACAATAGCACCAAAAAACCATAAGATACCTAGGAATAAACCTAACCAAAGAGGCACAAGACCTGAACTGAGAAAACTATAGAACACTCCTGAAAGAAATTGAGGAAGACACAGAGAAATGTATAAACATTCCATGCTCATGAATTGGAAGAACAAATATTGTCAAAATGTCTACGCTACCTAGAGCAATCTATATATTCAGTGCAATCCCTATCAAAATACTATCTTCTTTCACAGAGCTGGAACAAATAATCCTGAAATTTGTATAGAACCAGAAAAGATCCCAAATTCCCAAAGGAATGTTGAAAAAGAAAACCAAAGCTGATGGCATCATGATCCTGGACTTGAATCCTATTACAAAGCTATAATCATCAAGACAGTGTGGTGCTGGCACAAAAACAGACACACAGATCAATGGAACAAAATAGAGAACCCAGAAATGGATCCTCAACCCTGTGGTCAACCAATCTTTGACAAAGCAGGAAAGAATGTCCCATGGAAAAAGGACAGTCTCTTCAACAAATTCTGTTGGGAAAATTGGACAGCCACATGCAGAAGAATGAAACTGGACCATTTCCTTACACCACACACAAAAATAGACTCAAAATGGTTGAAAGACCTACATGTGAGACAGGAATCCATTAAATCCCAGAGAACACAGGCAGCCACCTCTGTGACCTCAACTGCAGCAACTTCTTACTAGACATGTTTCCAAAAGCAAGGGAAACAAAGGCAAAAATGAACTGTTGGGACTTCATCAAGATAAAACGCTTTTGCACAGCAAAGGAAACAGTCGACTAAACCAAAATACAACCAACAGAATGGGAGAAGATATGTGCAAATGTATTATCAGGTAAAGGGTTAGTATCTAAAATCTATAAAGGACTAATCAAACCCAACACCTGAAGAACAAATAATACGATCAAGAAATGGGCAGAAGACATGCAAATGGCCAGCAGACACATGAAAACATGCTCCACGTCACTCGGCATCGGGGAAATACAAATCAAAGCCTCAATGAGATACCACCTCACACTGGTCAGAATAGCTAAAATTAACAAGTCAGGAAATGACATGTTGGCAAGGATGCAGAGAGAGAGGAACCCTCTTACACTGTTGGTAGGAATGCAAGCTGGTGCAGTATGGAGTTTCCTCAGAGTTGAAAATAGAGCTGCCCTATGGATCCGGCAATTGCACTACTAGGGATTCACCCCAGAGATTCAAACATAGTGATCTGAAGGGGCACACGCACCCCAATTTTTTTAGCAGCAACGTCCACAATAGCCAAACTATGGAAAGAGCCCAAATGTCCACTGACAGATGAATGGATAAAGAAGATGTGGTGTATATATATATACACACAAACAATGGAATACTACTGAGACATCAAAAAAAAAAAATGAAATCTTGGGCGCCTGGGTGGCTCAGTGGGTTAAAGCCTCTGCCTTCGGCTCAGGTCATGATCTTGGGGTCCTGGGTTCGAGGCCCGCATCGGGCTCCCTCCTCAGCAGGGAGCCTGCTTTCTCCTCTCTCTCTCTCTGCCTGCCTCTGACTACTTGTGATCTCTCTCTCTGTGTCAAATAAATAAATAAAAAATCTTTTTAAAAAAATGAAATCCTCCCACTTGTAACTACATGGATGGAACTAGAGGGTATAATCGTAAGCAAAATAAGTCAATCAGAGAAAGACGATTATCATGTGACCTCACTGATACGTGGAATTTAAGAAACAAAACAGAGTATCATAGGGGAAGAGAGAAAAAAAGAAAATAGGGCAAAATCAGAGGGAGACAAACCATAAGAGACTCTTAATCATAGGAAACAAACTGAGGGTTGCTGGAGGGGAGGGAGGTCGGGGGATGGGGTAATTGGGTGATGGGCATTAAAGAGGACATGTGATGTAAGAAGCACTAGGCATTATATAGGTCTGATAAATCACTGATCTCTACCTCTGAAACTAATAATACATTATATATCAATTAATTGAATTTAAATTTAAAAAACAATTTAAAAAACAATATTAAAAAAATTGTGGTATTTTAAATGTTTTGTGTGTAGAGTATGTGTGTGGGAATGTGTGCACTTGCACACATATAATTGCTTTCAACATCAATTCATTTCTGATCATAGAAACTTAAGCAGATAGATTACTTTTACAATGTATTACCTTAAAAATTGTTTTACTGGGGACCTGTGTGGTTCAGTTGGCTAAGTGTCTGCCTTCAGCTCAGGTCATGATCTCAGGTCCTGGGATTGAGCCCTGTGTTGGGCTCCTTGTTCAGTGGAGAGTCTGCTTCTTCCTTTGCCTCTATACCCTGACTTGTGCTCTCTCTCTCACTCACTCTCTTTCAAATATAAAATCTTTTAAAGAAACTGTTTTTTAATAAAATATTAAATAGTGCATCCTAAGATAGTGTAATGTTTTTTTGGTCTGACAGCCTAGCAATTTTTAAAAAATTAATTACTCGTTTATAGCAGAGTTTACAGTAAACATTAATTATCTTTTAAAATATTTATCTCAAAGATAGTATCATTGACTTTCGTTTTGGTCAGATGCATTTAAAATTTTCCAGGCTAACTGCTCCTACCAAAATTCTTCGGTTCATATTTTTAGAATTGTCTTTATTTCTGTAATCTTTTAATCCATTCAACTCTTACCCCCAAAAAAGTTTCATTTATGAGCGCATGTCAATATAAAAATCACTGATGTGTTCTTTGACTACATATTTTGTTTGATTTTTATTTTAAACATATTATTCTCTGGGAGTAAGTATATGGTGATAGAAAAAAGAGGGTAAAGTGATGAAAGTCTGCTTGAGAATGAAATTTTAAATACATTGCTATTCATTATAAAGGAAAATCTATAAGTCTTGGATTCTCATAAAAATCTCCCTTGCTCAATTATCTCAAAAATGTTTTTGGTATTTACTGTAAGCATCTCTGAAGGGCATTATAGTCTTGAGGAGAGGCACTTCAGTAGACACAAAGGCTCTCCTTATCTTTCATGAGTTAAGCAAGCTTCCCAGTGAGGGAAGAGAAAAAGACCAAAACCCAACTCTACCATTTGAAAAAAACGAATTCTTTCCTCAGAAAAGAAATAAAGAGATCATTTGTGTCAAAAAATGCTATGTATGTTGCCAAAAAATAAAATACTGAATATTTTCAAACTAACACTGTATTTCTATGATACATTTAAGTAAGTAAATTTAATAGAAATTTTGGTGAGACTGTATACTAAACGGATGACATTGACTAGGGTGGAGGGTGGTCAAAAGGAACATTAGCCTTATTTGTTATATTTAATTTTTTTATATAAGAAAGATTATAGTTTTGTACAGTTTAAAAGTCATGATCAACTGAGATGACTTCAGAATAAGAAATTGTCTTCTTGCAGTTCAATATATGACTACCATACACCTTTCATTTCTAAGATAAGGACTCAGTGTTATGGAGATTGTGTGGAATTCATTTATTCTTGGAATATATCTCCTGATGTCTGAAGTAGCATGAGAGGGAAGTAAATGTAAAAATGTGTGATGTTTAAAACAGTGAAAATTCTTAATAAAATGGAATACTATGCAGCCTTTAAAAAAATGGTACTATAGACCAGGGCTTAGCAGCTGCAGCCCTTGGGCTAAATCCTGTGCAGCACAGTGTAGTTTTTGCATTTAAAAAAAAAAGATTTTATGTATTTATTTGTCAGGGAAAGAAAGAGCACAACCAGGGGAAGCAGCAGGCAGAGGGAGAAACAGGCTCCCTGCTGAGTAGGGAGCCTGATGTGGGACTCTATCCCAGGACTTGGGGTCATGACCTGAGCCTACGACAGATGCTTAACTGACTGAGCCACCCAGGGGGGCCTAGTTTTTCATTTTTAAATGTTTGAGAAATCAAAAGATTATTTGGTGACACATGAAAATTATATGAAATTCAGCTTTCTGTGTCTTTAAAGTTTTATTGGAAGACAGCCATACCTGCTTTAATGCTACAAGTGCAGTTGAGTAGTCTCAACAGACTAGCTTACAAAGTCTAATACATTTCTTCTCTGGCCCTTTATAGAAAAAGTTTGCTAACTTCTACTTTACGAGAGTAAAAAATAACATTAAAATAATCATAATACAGTATATCATCATTTTGCTTCTTATATTCTCCACTATATAAATGCCCAGGAGTGGAATTGCTGGGTCACATCATATTTAAAAATTCAAATGTTCCCCGGTGGCTCAGTTGGTTAAACATCTGCCTTCCGCTCAGATAATGGCCTCAGGATCCTGGGATCAAGCCCCATGTCAGGCTCCCTGCTCAGCGGGGACTCTGTTTTTCCTCTGTGCGTTCTCTCTCTCAAATAAATAAATAAAATCTTTTTTAAAAATGTAAATGTTCCCTTTATTGTTTTTTCCTTCACCAGCCTCACTTGTTTGGGGTTTTTATTCAATCTGTTTTGATATTGGGTACTCCTATCACTCTAAAACCATACCAAAGTATGATTGAATTACTTGTGTGAATCTCATGAATGATTGCAAACTGGTATCTTAACACCTAATTTTTTTTAAGAATAAGACAATGGGCCAGATTAATTTTGATGAGGATTGAACCATTTAGACCTTTATTGTTCAAAAGGTTAATGAAAAGGAGTTTATGGGCCACCAACCTGCTTCAGATAAACTGTTACATTCCTTTTTTGAATGAAATCCTTGCAGAATTTATACCCCTTGGCAAGTAAAAGTTAATATGCATAAATTCCAAAAGAAACTTCATATCAGAAAGTCTGTGAAATGTGAAAAAAATACAATGTTGAGTTTTCCAAAAGTAAATCTTCAGGTAAGCATTTTAATCTTGGCTCCTTAGCTGTTTCCCTATAGATACAATCCACCGACAGCCATAGTCCTGCTGAGACTATGTGTAACACCACCACAAGAGGGCTCAGCCACAGGCCCCCCGTAGTGTTAGCCCTCTACAGGACTACTCAGGGACACTGTGGAGTCAGTGAGGTTAGGAGTCAGGCATGGAAACGCTGCTGCAGTTGTGGGGACTTATTTACAGCGAAGGCTTCTTAATGAAACCTCTCTGGGGCTTGACCAGTTCCTATCTTTACTTCACCTTTTCCTTGGTATGTTGTGGAGATGATAGGTGAGCCAATTAGTATGATTCCATCTACTTTCTGCCTTCTAGAGTTTTTACAGTTTCTAGACAACTGCCTTCATTCCAGCGTCACCATGGGTGTATTGCTTGTACCACCATTTTCCTGGCATTTCTCTGAGATCCTGAGACAGGAGAGAGCCAAATGCATGTGCTTATTTTGCTGTCTTAAATCAGGAGTCAGCAAAGCGCACTTCTAAAAGTGTTTACAACATATATAATCACATTTTAAGTGAATTTGAAAATTAAAAGCCTTTGTTTTACCCAAACAATTCCTAATATGGCCACTAGAGGGCTCCAAAAATCAGAACATTGTATATGGAGATTAAACAATTAAAAATTTTAAACATAACCTGAAAAATATGTTCACTCACTTAAAAGTTGCCAGTCTAACCGGCTGGTTTACTGTTCTTCTTTTCATTGCCAAGCTCCTTGAATTAACCCTCTTTATCCCCTTGCCATCAGACTTATTTCTACCTTTCTCCTGATTCTGTCAGTTATCTATTGGCTGCAAATGAATCATGTCCCAAGAGTTTACTTATAGGTCCAATGTTTACAAAATGGAATGTGTTTTCTTAGAGAGGTAATAACGTAACTAATTATTGGTGCTGAGGTGAGCCCATCAAGAATTCAATGGAAGAACTGTGTATACATTTTTTTAAAGATTTTATTTATTTAAGAGAGAGAGAGAGAGAGAGAGAGAGCGCAGGGGAGGGGGGGAGAGGCAGAGGGAGAGGGAAAAGCAGATTCCCATGCTGAGCGAGGAGCCTGATGTGGGACTCTATCCCAGGACGCTGGGATCATGACCTGAGCCGAAGGCAGATGTTTAACCAACTGAGCCACCCAGACACCCTCTAGATATTGTTTTAAAATTCAGTTTTACCTGGTTATATTAATTTACCTTCCATCCAACGCTTTTAATTGAGGCCTCAAGAATTTGATGTATTAACCATATTTGGATGTTCTTTCATAATTTTAGCTACCACATGCATTTAAATGATTCCTAAATACATATGTGTACATTCTCTTTCTAGTCCCATATTACCAGTCATCTCCAGCATAAGTTTATGTGGATACACAGTCAAAAGTTGAAATTTAACATGTTGACAATTATCTTTTTTTGCTGCTTTCCAATTTCTCCATTACTATTCATTGCAATAAAAGTTTGAGTAACTTCTATGCTCAGAGCAATTTGCTGGGTTCTCTGGGGATTTGAAGACAGAAAGGACCACAGTCTGAACTCCTAAGAGACCTCAGGCCTAACTCACTAGACTTGGCTGCATAGTAGAATTGCCTGAAGAAACTTGAACATATGGAAGCCCAGGCCCCGCCCTAGACCAACTAAATCAGAAAAACACCTGAGCTAGAGATGTGATTATTGAATCCTCACTGTCTTAGCTTGAGCTCCTATAACAAAATACCATAGACTGGGTTAAACAATTGACATTTATTTCTCACAGTTCTGGAGGGGTAAGTCCAAAATCAAGGTGCCAGCAGACTTGGTTCTTGGTGAGGACCCTCTTCTGGGATAGCAGATAGCAGCCATTGTACTGGGTGCTTACATGACCTCTTTTTGTGTGTGCATGTGGGGAGTGCCACTCTCATGAGCAAATCTAAACCCAGTTACCTTGAAAGACCTCACCTCCAAATACCATTATATTGGGAGTTAGGGCTTCCATATATAAATTTGAGGAGGAACACAAACATTCAGCCCATAATATTCACTCTCTAGACCGCCCACTGGCAATCACCAAATTAGCCAGTATTTCCTCTGGAAAAATCTCTTCCTTTTTCTTTACATTTATCATTCCCTAGTCAAACCTCTTACTACTTTAAACAAACAATAATAACTGTAACTACCCAAGGAACTAGGCTACAAGTTTTACATATATCGTTTTATTTGCTCTAATCCTTATTAAAACTGTAGGGAAACTCACAGCCACATAGGTAGCAAGAAAGAGGAGGATCGGACTTCAAAACCAGTGATCATCACCCCTTTGGTCTACTTTCTCCCTTCTTTCTTCCAGTCCATCTTGCACTAAATCCCTCAAATGACCTACCTCAGAAACCCGTAGCACTTTTCTTCTCTCCTCAAGAAACTGTAGTACCTGTGACCATCTGCTGAATTTGTTGTGTTTCAGTGTGACTTTCAAGGGAATCAATCTTCAGACCCTTCCTCATATTGCTAATTGTATTAATTGTATTCTTCAAAGACACTCCCTCAGGCCAGCTCTGCTGACCTTATTATGGATGTAGGCTACTTCTTTGAATTAGATTAAGAAAATTCATAACTTGAATTTTGGATCAACCAGCCTCTGAGAATAAATGGAGTACATTATTATTGTTATCATTTTTGGAGTACATTATTAATACCAACTAATATGTTACTAACTTGGTGGTCGTACATGCAGATCCATTTAATGCCTGCCTCCCATTTTAGGTATGGCGTGGGAGGCTCCAAGTGATGTCTGACTTATATCTGGTAAATGAATTCATTCTTATCAGATGTCACCATTACCCCCTTCACACTACAGGTCTTCTGAGCAATGAGCTACCTCTGCTCTGCTGGACACCACGCCCTCTGCTGGCACAACTTGGCTACTTCACTGAGCACTGGGGTCTGTCAATATCTGGGCACATTCAGCATATCACAACCCAAATATGCTAGATCCCTTAAGGTGCCACAGTTTGTGTCTCTGGATAAATTGTAGAATGTCTCTCTTCTCTTTGTAGTATATTTCTTTTGTTGGAGGACCGTTGTTGAAAGCTGCACTTCTGGAGTTCCAATGTTGTGCCTCATTTTTAGATCTGTCAATTTTTGGAATCTAGTTGGGGTGAGGAGGAATTTGAGTGCCAGTCACTGTGCTGGGGTTGTAATCATCTTTTCTCCAGGGACTAGTGCTCTGTTTTTTGACTGGGCTCTTGTTCTTTGGCCTCTTCTCTTAAAATGCATTATTTCCCAGAAGCATTAATTCCATGTTCCTCCAAACCCCACCTAAGTATACATCCGTTTGCCAGCCACACCCCTGACCGTGGAAAACTTCTAGGCTTAATGAGATTCCCCACTTACCTACTTTTGTTCATCTTTTTTTTTTTAAGATTTATTATTTTATTTGAGAAACAGAGCGGGGAGGGAACATGGGGGGAAGGGCAGGGGGAGAGGGGGAGAGGGTCTCAAGCAGACTCCACACTGAGCACAGAGCCCAATGCAGGGCTTGATCTTATGATCCTGAGAGCACAACCTGAGTTGAAACCAAGAGTTGGACACTCAATTGACTGCACTACCCAGGTGCCGTAAGATTTTATTTTATTTTATTTTATTTTATTTTATTTTATTTATTTATTTACATATAATGTATTATTTGCCCCAGGGGTACAGGTCTGTGAATCATCAGTCTTATACATTTCACAGCACTCACCATAGCACATACCCTCCCCAATGTCCATAACCCAGAAGATTTTATTTTTAAGTAATCTCTACACCCAACATAGGGCTCGAACTTATAACCCCAAGATCAAGAGTCACATGTTCTACTCACTGAGCCAGCCTGGTGTCCATACCTTTGTACAACTTACTGGTCCCACTTGAAATATTTTCTTACCCAATCATGACCTTCTTTAAGACCAAGAACCCACCAAGTCTTAATTTTTAGACTAGTTTTGTGCCCTAGTTTTGCATTATGCCCGGTGGTTTAATAACTATAACTATTTAATAACTATTGTGTGTTAAGTTTCTCTCTGTTGTATTTGACTCTTTTCCTTTAGATATATGTTACTTCAATCTTTACCCATACGGTTACAACATCTGTCTTCCAAAGTTAGTGCTTTGATAATGGCACCAATCTCTAATGGCTCCCATTTTTTATAGAAAAAAAAATTCAAACTGCTTAGTCTGGCACTTAAGACTTTCAACAATCTGCCCTACCTACATTCCCATTCTGGCTTCCCATTTATTTCTTAGAGGATATAAATAAAAATAATATAGGCAAAGCCCTTAACAGCACCTTGTATATAGCAGACACTTGATAAACAGTATCTTGATAGTGTTTGTTTTCATTTTATTCTCATTGTTACTATTACAAAAACTCCATGGTCACCTCGGCTAAAAGGGTAAATGACAGTCCCTGACCTTACCAAACTCAGTAAGAGCTGAAGAGACTTAACATAATAATAACTGATTACAATAAAATATGATGACTAAGTAGGGAGGTCAGTTCTCAGTGCTTAAGGGCCACAGTGCAGGGAAGGCTCAGTTAATTTGCCTTGAAGTGTTAGTAGAAAGGTTTATACTTTGGAGAAGTTCACACATTTCACGTAGATTTATTCTAGAAAATATTGTTAAGAGATACCCTTTTTTTTAAAAAAACTACATCTTCTAACTATTGATGAAAGATAACTATTGATTTTTGTAATTGTAAATATAAGAAACTTTGGGCACACAGTTATTGAGAATTTCCTATTCCACTGTTTCTCAACTCATATTTGGTGTATTTCATAATTGAAATACCTGGGATAAATGATCCAGGATGACCTATACTTATTAATAGCGAGACTTTAAAAATTATGATAAAATTTTCCATTGCTACCCCCAACACTCTTCCCCAAATCATCAAACTGAGGCCCATATCCTGTAAGGGTCTTTCTAATGCCATCTTTCTGAGATTCCCCTTGGTTCCCAGTGGTGTGGATTCCCCTTTGCTGCAATAAGTGATAAATGAAACTTCTCAATTCCTGGTATAGTTTTCGTTTTAAACGCTCTAACAAAAACCAAAAGACCTATCAACCAATGGCAATGGATTTTATTTTGGTCCTGATTTTAGAAAAATATTTATCAAGACATAAGACATTTCAACACTGGATATGTGGTATTAGAGAATTACTGTGGTTTTTTTGAAGGTGGGATAATGATCTCGTCAGATTTTTCTTTTCTTCCCCAAAGACTAGTTATTTTCTAGAGATACATATTTAAATACCTACAAATGAAATAATAGTATATCTGATAGTTGCATTCCTGCAGGAAGAACAGGCTAGAGCTATAGACAATCAAGACTGTCAAAATGGCAGTAATTGTTAAAGGTTGTTAATGAGTAATTATTCGACTCCTCTACATGATCGAAATTTTCCAAAAGTCTTTTTAAAAAAATTCATTCTTTTAGGAGAGACCAATATTGTAAGATCAAAGAAAAAGCCATAGTACAGCACTCAAAGAGTGGACCATTAACCGTTGGGGAGGCTTGGGCTTTCTCTTTTATCTCCCACATCTGCATCAAGGCGGCTAAAGGGGCTTTGCTAAACGTCTCTGGCAGATCAATGTCTGAATTAAGTGAAATTGTATGTAGAACCCACATGTGCTATGACCAAAGCTCCTCTGACATCCCACCAGGTACTTCGTTCCCTCCCCACTCAATTCATTCCACCCCAGTCTCCGCACATATCCAAGATGGTGGGTCAGGACGGTGAAACAGGTCAGCTCTGCCTCCCAGAGCGTGCGTTGGCGCCGGCCCGCGCAGGCGCACTTCCGCTTCCCTCCCCGACCTTGGCGGATCGCGCCTGCGCGGTGGGGAGCTGCTCGCAGCTCCCGCTCGGCCTTCGGCTGGCTGCAGTCTCCGTTTGAGGGCGGCCGGAGTGGCTGGCTCGCTTAAGATGAGGTTTCTGCTAGTTCTCCTGGTGGCGGCGTCGGCGGTGATCCGGAGCGATGCCTCGGCCAACCTGGGCGGCGTGCCTAGCAAAAGATTAAAGATGCAGTACGCCACGGGGCCGCTGCTCAAGTTCCAGATTTGGTGAGTATGTGGGTCGGGCCCCGGCCGCGCCGCCGCACCTGTGCGAGGCCCCTGTCGCTACGCGAGGCCCCAGCTTCACGGCCTAGCGGGCTGAACGCCCCCTGGCCCGGAACACCGGCGCCGGCAGCCTTCCGCCGCTTGCCTTCACCGGGGTCCTTCCCGGGACTGCCAGGCCGCCCTTCTTTCTCCCGAGCATAACCGTTCCCTTGGCTCAGTTCTTTTTCGCCTCCTAGAATGGCGGGAGTGGGGAAGGAGGGCACGAGAAGGTGAAGTGCCGAAAGGCGAAGACGTGGGGCCCCTTGTCAGTGCAGAGGGCCGCTCGGCGGCGTCACGCCATGGCCCCCCCCGGCTGCCTGCGGAGGTGGGCATGAGTTGGCGCAGCGTCGGCGGGGGAGCTGGAGCGTTTGCCGCCCCGGGCCCCTTTCTTCTCCCCTTTCCCAGGGTTATGCCAGGCGCCCTCGCAGCCCCCTGGGCGAAGGTTAATTCGGGTTGTGGGAGGAGACCCGCGAGGGACAGACACCTTTTTCCCAGGACCTCCCGGGGTGACTGTTGAGTGATGGAGTGGGGATTCTGACAGCTGGAGGGCGCCGAGAGGTCCAGGGAGGCTGATTCCTAGTTTGCAGTTTCCACGATGTCTTTAAAAAGGAGCGCGTTGCTCTTCTGCCAGTGCGGTTCACTCCCAGACAACTCTTATCTGTTCCCCCCACCCCCCTGACAGTCGCCTCCCGGGAGGTGCCTGTACTGGCATGTCTTTCTACCTTCCAAATCTCTTGTGCATTCAGAGAAACACACACAAAAAGAAAAAACCCTAAACCGGAAAAAACAAAAACAAACAACCCCCCCCCAGCAGTTTTCTACTTTGTACTGTGATTTTGTCGTTACCTGATTAAGTCTAGAACCTGAGCAGTGATGGATGTAATGGGGTTGGGGGAAGATTTGAAAGGTACACCGAAAGTGTAAAACTGTAGAAATGAGAATCCTGTATCGCAAAAGATGGCGTTTTTTCAAGATTGGATGGTTCGGTTAGTAAATTTTCGGAGTCCTGATACTTTGGAATATTGGTGTTGGCCGTAGTGCAGTTAAAATGGGCTTTTTAAAACTTTTATTAATTTAAGTGTACTACAGATTAGATTTCCTATGTACCCAACTATTTTTTGCTTATCCTTTAAAGAGTAAGCAAATTTTTAAAATTTAAAAAATCAATTTAAGTTACCCTTAGAGTCAGAAAGTGAGATGATGAGGCTTTATTTTTGGAGTGAAAACTATAAATTTGCACTTTTCTCCTGATTTAAAAAACAACAACAGAACACTCCCTGTACTGTTTACTATGTGGCCAGCATATATCATTTTCATATAATACTGTAAATGGGAGTTATGACTTGACCATTCCAACTTTTTCCATAATATTTTAAAATTAGAAAGTGGCTGTCATTTGTTTCAACGTATAATAATTATTGTTAAGGATTTGTGATACTTTGTGATACTTTAACTACTTAAGTAGTTAAAAAAAGACTGCATTTTCCAGGTTATATAATTTTTCTGTTTCCTACTTTTGCACCTCTTGGTTTTACTTGTGCTTTTCCAAAATACTCTTTGCAATTGCTTCTATTGGAATACTTGTCAGAATAATTTAACAAGTGTACTTACCACTGAGAATGTTCATAACAAATATAGGGAAGGGCATTTAGTTCTTTAATTAAACTTTTTAAAAAGTCTTAAGCACTTCATTTGAGTTTCTTTCTTTTTTTTTTTTTTAAAGATTTTATTTATTTATTTCACAGAGGGAGAGAGATCACAAGGAGGCAGAGAGGCAGGCAGAGAGAGAGGGGGAAGCAGGCTCCCCGCTGAGCAGAGAGCCTGATGTGGGCCTCAATCCCAGGACCCTGAGATCATGACCTGAGCCGAAGGCAGAGGCTTTAACCCACTGAGCCACCCAGGCGCCCTTCATTTGAGTTTCTGATACATAGTTTCTCTTTCACTTTTTCTTTTCTTTTTCTTTTTTTTTTTTCCCTTTAACTACAAACTTGTCCCAAAAGCCTAATGGCGGTTTTCTTATGCAGTAAACCGAAGCATATTACATACAAGTTTTGTTTTTTTAATCATAGATGGGAAATAATTTTATTAGTATACCCTCCATATACAGGTAAATTTAGCTTGTTGTTTGTTACTTTTTCCCCCAGACATTAATCTGTATATAGTAAATTGAATATTGGGTTTCTGGTTTTGTTAGACTCTCTTGGACATTCATTTGTGAGTTTGAGAAAGAAGAGGAAGCTAAAACAATTGAGGATAAATATGTGAAAATTCTCTTAATTCTGTTTGCAATCTGTGCTATAAAATGCAGTTTTTCATTAATTACCACTGTGAACAAAGGAGAGAACTATTTTTACCTTCTTTTCAATTGCTTTTGTCCTTTATTTTATGAGTGCTCTTTCTTTAACTATAGCTCAATATATCATCTATTAATTGTACCACTTTTATAATTGCTAATAGAACAAGACAGCAGCACAACACACAAATGAAATTAAAGGGAGAGTGTGGGGGCGCCTGGGTGGCTCAGTTGTTAAGCGGCTGCCTTCGGCTCAGGTCATGATCCCAAGGTCCCGGGGTGGAAGCCCACATCAGGCTCCCTGCTCTGTGGGAAGCTTGCTCCTCCCTCTCCCACTCCCCCTGCTTGTGTTCCCTCTCTTGCTGTGTCTCTCTCTGTCAAATAAGTAAATAAAATCTTCAAAATAAAAAAAATAAAGGGAAAGCGTGTGCAAAGTAGCTTAAAACAAACTTTCCTATTCTATATTCATGTATTTTTTTCAATAAACATTCAGTACCTGCTTGTGCCAGGGGCTAAAGATACCACGGTGAACAATATAGATATGGTCCTCCATGAAGCTTCCAGAAGTGCCCAGTATTGCATTACACACCTAAGTCTTTGCTTTATGGCAATGGATGGAGCAATAGAATTAGATGAGTTTGATGACATTGATTTCATATTTGGGGGAAAAATTTATCCTGCTTACTTGGATGTTTAAACCTTGAACATAAAAAAAAAAGGAAGTTCTCTAATCAGAGCTTAAAATAAAGTTCCCCTGTAACATTTTCCTTTCTTGTGATTTTTATGTATAATGCATTTTATGTGTAAATGTATACTGACAAGTACTGTTTGGCATGATGTTTGTATGCATGTTTTATTTTCCCCATATGTGGGATTTAACATGTAGTCAGACCTACAGCATTTAATCAGCTGTTGTAGTTTAAAGAGCTCACTGGCAAAAAAACAAACAAACAAAAAATTTAAAAATAAAGAGCTTACTGCTGGGTACAGCTCTTTGGAATTAATCCTCATTTGGATATTTAATGATTGATTCACTAAGAATAATAGATTAAAGATTGCAAAACATAAGCAATTACAGAATTTTCCTATTTGTTAATTTAAGAGTCCACTGCTATAATTTTAGGGCAACCAACTTCTAGAAGTATTTTTAAGAGGTAAAATGAAATAACTACTTCAAGAACAGATTTTTATTTAAATTTATACAAACTCAGCCTTTGCTCTCATGATATAGAGGCAAGAGAATAAAGACCTAAGGCTGATTTGGATCTTGATATTTACTGAGATTAGTAAAAGGATGAATTGAAGAAAACTGAGAAGTTAGAGCCTTAAAGATCATGTTAGTTACTTTAGACTTATATTTGCATACCAAATATAAGAGCACCTACTCTGTGCAGGCACTTTAGTGCTTGGAATTCAGTTTTCTCATAGACATCATAAGCAAGAGTAGAAAGCAGTCATTAATCCATGGACAATATATAAAGTTACAGTTGTGTTAAATGCTGTAAAGGAAGGGTTATATGTTATGAGACAGACCTAGTCAGGGAATTAGGGAGGGTTTTCATGAGGAAATCAACTTTGAACTGAGATTTAAAGGATAAGATTATTGCTAGAGAGCTTTCAAGCTATGGGAATAACATGGTCAGTGGCCTTGTAGTAGTAATAGAACATAATTACTTAGGAGGCCAAGGCTGCTGACCTCAGAGTCCAAAGAGAGGGTGGCACAGATCCTGGAAGGTATGGCAGACCGTGAGGAAAGATCAGTTAGCCTCACTGTGGAAAAGACATTAGAGGGGACAAAGAATGGATATGGGGAAACCATTTAGAGGGACTGTTGGGAGCTGCCTAGGTGAGAGATGATGGAACTTGGAATACAGTGGTGGTGGTAGAACTGGAATGTAAAGGGACAGGTTTAACAGATCTTTAGGAGATAAATTTTGTGATTTTGGTGATGGGTTACATATCTGGGGGGAAGGAGAGGAGGTATGGAGTGAGAGGTGTCAAGGATGGCTCCTGAGTTCTGGAGTGGTGCTGTGCCATTCACTAGAATTATTTTTTTTTCCTTTTTCTTTTTGGTGGGAAGGAATGGGAGGAAGCCCAAGTTTTTAAAATGATAATGGGAATATCCTATAACGAAATTTTTGTCTCCCCAAAATAGCCATAGTAACTAAAACTAAAAACTTATTTTTTATTTGTATTTACTTATTTATTTTAAAGATTTTCTTTATTTATTTGTGAGGGAAAGAAAGAGAGAGCACAGGCTGGGGGAACAATAGGCAGAGGGAGAGGCAGACACCCTGCTGAGCAAGGAGCCCAGGGCTGGATGAGGACTCTATCCTAGGACACTGGGATCATGACCTGAGCTAAAGGCAGACACTTAACCTGCTAAGCCACCTTAGAGGGCATCCCTAAAACTAAAAACTTAAATACCAGTTATTGTATTTCACCAAACCTAAGATATGATGTATTATAAGGGACACCATTATTATATATACCTCTCAGAGGGAGAAAAAAACTGCCATTTAAACTGTGACACAGAGATGATTATAAGATAAATCCTGATTTTTCACAAAGATGCTAAATAGATATGTACTTCTTAGAATCATTGAAATAAAGGAGTAGTAAATTGATCCAGAATGAAGAGTACTAATGGAGTGTTACTAGAGAACAAATAAAATGTTGGCTGCTACACCTAGCGCTATGTTAGATTTTTAAAGTTTTCTGTAATTACGTAGTCACCATTTTGTTTTTTACTATTTAAACAAAAAACTGCAGTATCTAATTGAATAATGTACACATAATATTGTTTGTACTTAATAATGAACAAAGTACTTCAGTCCAAAGCTTTTAGAGGTAGGTAAAATATGAATGGTTTTAAAGGTTTTATTTCCTCTTACAGAAAAATTGAAACATTCTTTCCTTACCATTTGCCATTAAGATAAGTGGTGGAAATCAAATTGAAGGTATCATTTGGAAATACCAAGATAACCTCATAAATTTTGAGTAGTATAGTTACTGGAAACTGTATTTACTGCTCTAACAGTTCAGAGGCCCAGGTTCTTATTTGATCTGCCTCTTATCTTCTGAATGACTTTCCGGAAATTTTTGAATCTCTTCAGTAGCTCTCAACTTGTTCGTCTGTAACATGGCAGGGTTGGTTGCATTCTGATTACCTCTAATATTCTGTTACTGTTTTATTCTGTTAGGAAGCTTGAAGGCAAAATATGAAAGCATGAATATGTGTTTCATTTCTGTCACCTTTTCTGCTTTCCAAAAAGGGAAATCAAGTCATGTTTTCACACATCTTACCTTGATTGGTGTGCAGCCTAGGATTGGTGAGGAAGAAATCTTGCCATGTGGGTTTTAGCGAGAACTGCTGATGAAATCAAGTCCTTGTTTTTTATGCCTCCCCCTTTTTTTAAAAGGTTTTATTTATTTATTTGACACAGAGATCAGATCACAAGTAGGCTGAGAGGCAGGCAGAGAGAGAGCGAGGAGGAAGCAGGCTCCCTGCTGAGCAGAGAGCCCGATGCGGGCCTCGATCCCAGGACCCTGAGATCATGACCTGAGCCGAAGGCAGAGGCTTTAACCCACTGAGCCACCCAGGTGCCCTTTTATGCCCTTATTTACATGCTACTTGTTTTCCCCTTTTGTCCAATATTTAAGAAGATAAATTTTTTTTTACTAATTATTTGAAAACCCATGGTCTGGTGGGAAAAAGAGACATGTTAAACAATATTACAGTAAAGCATCCTGTTCAGTGTTCTAAAAGAGGTCATAATGGAAGGCTTTAAAAACCTAGTGGAAAGAAAGGTTATTCAGGGAGAGTTGGAAGGCTTTGAGAGGAAGAAATGAAATCTCGAAGGGTATGGTGAAAGCACCAGGAGATGTCAAGAAAGAACTTTATAAGTAAGGGAAGATCATATGTAAATGAAGCCTGACTCAGCACAGAGAAGGGGGAAGGGACAGGAAATAAATCTGGAGACAGCTAATCTATTAAAAACTAGCACAGCATAAATGCAATCATTTATCAGGTTTTATTGTAATTTGTTATTTTTATTGTCTTTAATGTTGTGATGAGGACTTTGGTAAATAAACCTTTGAAAGCTTTACTCTGAAACTTTCATCTTTAAAAAAAATGATATTAGTTTTCTGGCTGTAAAATAATACAGGCTTCTTATAAAAATAAAAAAATATAGGGTTGGAAACATTTATATTCTACCCTTCTAGGTTCTTTTAGCTTATATGTTAATCAAAATGACATAAGACAGGTGAACAGGAGAAAAACATTTAATTACATACTTATGAAAGCCCTATCAAAAATATGAGAGGCAAGAACAAGTTGGGCAGTTGAGGCTTATGTAATATTCTGAGCTAAGGAGTAGGACAGGGGCCTGGGGCTTCAACGCGGAGGAGGGTAATTCACGGGACAGTAAGAAGAGCAGATGTTTGGTTAAATAGATGTTTGCCCTGCCACACAAGTCTTTCAGATAAAAAGTTACTCTTGATAATAGCTTTCTGTTTGGGCCTATCCAGATGCTTTTACATAGTTAAGGGAGCAGTGAGTTTTTTTATTTGGAGTCCATTTGGTCTAAATTGCCTTCCGCTCAAAATAAGCCACATGCCAAAGTGGCATATTTTGGGGTCACATATTTTGCTCTCTCCTCAGAATATTCACAAGAAAGTAAAAAATCCTTGTAAGCCCTCTATTAACATTTAGAAGAACATCCTCTACACATCCTCTAGAGTTGTGTAGTGGACAACTCTACACACATACTGTAGTATGTAATTTTACAGAAGTGATCATGTTCATAGTTGCATGCTTTTTTTTTTTTGAAGTTTTCCTTCCCCTCCATCACTTACTGTTCAGTAATTACAGATATGCATCAGCAGGCATAGTATTACATAATATGAGTGTTCCTTAATTTATCTAACCAGTGCTTTTTTGGTTAACTCTTAGGTTGATCCTGATTTTTCACAAAATTACTTTGTGAACATCCTCAAATATGTTGTATACTTGTCCAATAATTTCTGTGAACTAAGTCCAGAGAAGTACAATAATATGATTAGGTTAAAGGGTATTATATTTAAAATTTTTGATATTGTTAAATTAGTTAATACTTACTCCTACTGGAAGATCTTAGAGAAGTAGGTTGGGTTTTTAAAATTTCTAGTGTATTGCACTGTAATCAGAATATGACATTGGCTATTTTTACTTACTGGGCTTTCTTTATGATATAACATGGTCAGTTGTTGCAATTGTTCTTTAGGCTATCAGGGGTTTCTCTTATTGAAAATAAAACCTGATGGATCTGTGAAATCTGCTAATGATAGTATTCAGATCTTCTGCAGTTTTTATTACTCATCTTCTATCAGCTTTCTAACCATCAATTTTTTTAGGGCCTCGAAATATATATATATTGTTTTTCTTTTTTTGCCTCAAAATATTTTTTGATTCTGCTTTTTGGTTTTGAGATTTCTGGTAGTGCTTCCTTATCTCTTACTATCCTTCTGCTTCTTGTAGAATATTTTTGAATATAGGCTCTTATTTTGACTTCTTTCTACTTGCTGTTTCTGCATTTTCGTTTTATGACATTTTTTTCCATAGTCCCTTAGGTGGCTTTTTTTTCCTGTTTCTCCTCCCTGTTCCTCAAAACAAGAGAAACAGCTTCAGATATTATCAGCTGATGAACTATATCCTCTTTAGTAGACTATTATCAATTTACTCTCTCTCCTTCATTAGAATATTGCCAGCACCAAAAGGGCATAGATTTTTGTCTGTTCTGCTTTTCTTGTTCTAGGTTCTATTTCTTTTGACTGTCATTAGTCAATATTTATAGAAAAAGTGAGTACAGCCTGTTGTAGTCCTCTGTGGTTTACCCTGAAATATCCTTACTAACCTCTCTGTGCACCGCCCCCCCCCCCAGTATTCCTAACTGGAGTAGAGATAGCTATCTCTAGCTATCACCTAATACTATTCATTTTTTTCATTATTGGTAGGTTTTTACTTGGTTGGCTTCTGTTCCAGTTTGGAAGCTGTTAGGCATAGAATGTAATACATGTAAAACTTCAGTTTTGAATGTAACTCTTTTTTTTTTTTTAAGATTTTATTTATTTATTTGACACAGAGAGAGAGATCACAAGTAGGCAGAGAGGCAGGCAGAGAGAGAGGAGGAAGCAGGCTCCCCGCTGAGCAGAGAGCCCGATGGCGGCCTCGATCCCGCTGGGATCATGACCTGAGCCGAAAGCAGAGGCTTTAACCCACTGAGCCACCCAGGCGCCCTTGAACGTAACTCTTATCAGTAACACTCTTGGCTTGTTCTCCATGCCTCTGCTGGTGGGGCTAAGCTTCCAGAATTCATTGCACTGCTGCCAGTCTTCTTTCTGCTGCTGTGATATCTGACACACCCTTACTTATTATTATAACTGCGTTATCCTGTTGGTTTTCTAAGATTCCTGGATTTTTTACTGAGTTTATTCTAATGTCGTGTGAAATCAGTCTACAGCCTACAGGTAAATAAATATACAGGTCAAATAGGAAAGCAATAAAGCAGCCCAGAGACTTCTTCAGTTTGGCCATTGACTCAACATAGAACACAATATATTTTTTTATCAGACTCTAACAACTTATAAAAATGCACTGAGGGGGGCGCCTGGATGGCTTGGTGGGTTAAAGCTTCTGCCTTCGGCTCAGGTCATGATCTCAGGGTCCTGGGATCGAGTTCCTCCTCTCTCTCTGTCTGCTTCTCTGCCTACTTGTAGTCTCTCACTCTGTGTCAAATAAATAGATCAAAAATCTTAAAAAAAATGCACTGAGCGGGCGCCTGGGTGGCTCAGTGGGTTAAAGCCTCTGCCTTCAGCTCAGGTCATGATCTCAGGGTCCTGGGATCGAGGCCCGCATCCAGCTCCATGCTCAGCAGGGAGCCTGCCTCCTCCTCCTCTCTCTGCCTGCCTCTCAGCCTACTTGTGATCTCTCTCTGTCAAATAAATAAAATTAAAAAAAATGCATTGAGGGCGAATTCTGTGGCATGTGAATCATAGCTTTAATTAAAAAATGTATTTGGGTTATGGAGGGGTGGGGGATAGTGGTGGGTATTAAGGAGGGCACGTATTGCATGGAGCACTGGGTGTGTTTATAAACAGTGACTCTTGGAACACTGAAAAAATGTATTGAAAAGAATAAAAGCTTGGCATCATATGAAGCATTTTAAGATGAAACAATTCTACAAAATGTGGTTGTCACCATTTATTGAATGCTTTAATCAAGTCATCTTTATTGAGTGACTGCATACCTTATAAATCTGTTAATAAGTGTTTTCCAGAGTAAACAGATGAAATTCCTTCCCCAGGAAGAGCTGAAGGAACTAAGCAATTTATAAATTCTTCGTGGAATAGTCTTTAGCAAAAGAATTCCTGAAATGTTATGTCAAAGGTATAGAGAAACTAGAAGCTAGTGACCTCCAGAATAAGAAAAAACAATGAAGAGAATAAAAACAGATTAATAATCAAATTTAGGTTTGTCACATCTTTGGAATACACCTAGTAAAGAAGCCAGGAATCTTAGAAGCCGCTTGAGGCATATTTCTTGTATGTGTTTTTACTGTGATGGCCACTGTAGTGTTTCAAGATTTGAGGTAGCTGGAAGGGAAATCACTTGACTTTGTATAATTATTGTTTGTTAATCTGACAAGCTGATACCTTTCTAGTGCTGCTCTTGCAACTTCTTAAAAAACTGAGTAACTAAAAAAAACAAAAAACTGAGCAACTTCTGGGCCACATTTTAATCTTCAAAGTGTTTGAGGACTCTTGTTTGCAATTTTTAAAAACATTTATCAGTTTAGTCTATTTTTCACTCGCTGAATACCTTGTTTCTTGTGTGATTTATAGAACATCTTGCAGATTTCATTCCTTAAAGCACTTAGAGTAGGTGATGCACCAGAGAGTGTTTATTATTATAGTATTTCATCTACTAAACAGAACAAGGAAAAGTAAAGATTAAATAAAAAACACAGCTTTCAGTGATCAGTGAGCTGTTGAACTGAGCAATGCTGTAGAAGTTAGAAAGCACAGTATTTACAAAATATCTTCCTAATCAGGAAGATTAGGAATCAGGAAGATTCAGATTCTAATTCAGATTAGGAAATAGATTTTAATGTAATCTAATTCTAATTCTAATTCAGATTAGGAATCCTGAATTAGAAAATCAGGAAGATTCTTGGTACAGTGTGGGAGAAATATTAGTTGAAATTATTGGGAGGCAAGTAGCAGAAACCTTTTGAACTGGTTTGAACAAAACATTTGGAAATGCAGTTTAAAATTATTGAGAAGAATAGTCTTAGAACCCAAAGGCAGGGGATTCAGCAAGGCCTTAAGACGAGCTAAAACAGAAAACTGGAAAGTTGGAGAAGACGTCATTCACTCTTCCCTGGTTCACATCTGTACTTTTTTCTCAGTAAATGGTACTTTATCTTCTGTTTCTCTGAAGATTCACTTATCTTCTCAGTCCTTTGAAAGATTAAACATGTTAAACGTTCGTCTTTGTGGAGATAGTCACTTTTTAAAATCCCATTTCTTCGCTTTTTGAGAGGGAACTCAAGCCTTCCTTTGAGAGGTTTGCATTTTTCTGGACTGTCAATGATGACAAGGGGTTGGCTTCATTATGTAAACAGGATCCAGTCCTGTGTGGGGGTGAGAGGACAGTTGGAGAGGAGGTTATTATAAATAAAAGAGGAAGGTGAATTCAAGAGATGCTAAAAAAAAGAAAGAAATCCTAAAGTATTTATTTCACAAATACTGAGATTTTGCCCTTTTTTCTTTTCTTTTTTATTATTTTTAGCATTTAATGTAGTATTTGTTTCAGGGTTCTAGGCCTGTCATTCATCAGTCTTACACAGCCCACAGCGCTCACCACAACACATACCCTCCCGATTGTCCATCACCCAGCACCCCATCCTCCCACCCTCCTCCCTTCCAGCAATCCTCAGTTTGTTTCCTAAGATTAAGAGTCTCTTATGGTTTGTCCCCCTCTCTGGTTTTGTCTTGTTTCATTTTTTTCCTTTCTTCCCTTATGATCCTCTGCCTTGTTTCTTAAATTCCGCATATCACTGAGGTCCTGTGATATTTGTCTTTCTCTGATTGACTTATTTCACTGAGCATAATACCCTCTAGTTCCATCCACGTAGTTGCAAATGGCAAGATTTCATTTTTTTGATGGCTGCATAATGTTCCTGTGTGTGTGTGTGTGTGTGTGTGTGTGTGTGTGTGTGTGTGTGTGTGTTTCTACACATCTGGGTTCCTTCCATAGTTGGGCTGTTGTGGACCTTGCTGCTATAAATATTGGGGTGCAGGTGCCCCTTTGGATCACATTTGTATCTTTGGGGTAAATACCCAGTAGTGCAATTGCTGGGTTATAGGCAGCTCTATTTTCAACTTTTTGAGGAACCTCCATACTGTTTTCTAGAATGGTTGCACCAGCTTGCATTCCCACCAAGATTGTAGGAGGGTTCCCCTCTCTCTGCATCCTTGCCAACATCTTTTGTTTCCTGACTTGGTAATTTTGGCCATTCTGACTGGTGTGAGGTGTTGTCTCACTATGGTTTTGATTGTATTTCCTTGATGACAAGTGATGTTGAGCACTTTCTTATGTGTCTGTTGGCCATTTGGATGTTTTTGGAGAAATGTCTGTTCATGTCTTCTGCCTATTTCTTGACTGGGCTATTCTGTGGGTGTTGAGTTTGAGAAGTTCTTTATAGATTTTGGATACTAGCCCACTCTGACCAGAGTGAGGTGGTATCTCATTGTGGTTTTGATTTGTATTTCTCTGATGTCAAGTGATGTTGAGCACTTTTTCATATGTCTCTGTTGGTCGTTTGGATGTCTTCTTCGCAGAAATGTCTGTTCCTGTGTTCTGCCCATTTCTTGCTTGGATTATTCTTTGGGTGTTGAATTTGATAAGTTCTTTATAGATTTTGGATACTAGCCCTTTATCTGATATGTCATTTGCAAATGTCTTCTCCTATTCTGCTGATTGCCTTTGGTTTTGTTAACTGTTTTCTTTGCTGTGCAAAACTCTTTATCTTGATGAAGTCCCAGTAGTTCATTTTTGCCTTTGTTTCTCTTGCCTTTGGAGATGTGCCTAGCAAGATGTTGCTGTAGCTGAAGTCAAAGAGGTTGCTGCCTGTGTTCTTCTCAAGGATTTTGATGGGTTCCCGTCTCACATTTACATCTTTTATCCATTTTGAGCCTATTTTTGTGTATGGTATAAGGAAATGGCCCAGTTTCATTCTTGTGGATGTGGCTGTCTAATTTTCCCAACACCATTTGTTGAAGAGACTTTTTTCCATGGGATATTCTTTCCTGCTTTGTTGAAGATTAGTTGACCATAGAGTTGAAGGTCCATTCCTGGGTTCTCTATTCTGTTCCACTGATCTATGTGTCTGTTTTTGTGCCAGTACCATACTGTCTTGATGATGACAGCTTTGTAATAGAGCTTGAAGTCTGGAATTGTGATGCCACCAGCTTTGGTTTTCTTTTTCAACATTCCTTTGGGAATTTGGGATCTTTTCTGGTTCCATACAAATTCTAGGATAATTTGTTCCAGTTCTGTGAAAAAAGTTGATAGTATTTTGATAGCGATTACATTGAATGTATAGATTGCGCTAGGTAGCATAGACATTTTAACAATATTTGTTCTGCACATCCATGAGCATGGAACGTTTTTCCATTTCTTCGTGTCTTCCTCAATTTCCTTCATGCCTCTTTTCCTTTAATAAGATGTGAGAGATTGGGGTTTGTGATGGGCTCAAGTTTGATATAAGTATTTGACTACAATTAGGGGCAGATATAATATAGAAAGGGGAAAAGGAGGGTAGTTGATATAATGAATCAGGACACTGAATACATGATGGACTCAAAAAAGCACAGTATCTGTTTGAAATAGCATGGACAAGGCATTTTCTTTATTTCTTAAATTTCCTTTCACATAGATCATCTAATTTGTATGCAGGTCTTTTCTTTTAAAAAGTACTGTGAAAAATATTTTAAAGTGAGCAGTTGCAAAAGTTGACTCCATATAGTAAGGTATTTCTGTATTACTAGGGATTTATAAAGTGAATAGGACTTAACGTTAAGATTTCAGAGTTTAAAGGACCTTTGGTCCCACGGCAGGAGGAAGAGGCAGCTGCTGCAGCATATTTTTAGCATGTCTCCATATTTATGTGTTGGGGGTATACTGGAAGTCATAGTTTTACTCATGGACCCGGAAAGAATGAAGTAAGTTGAAAGAGCTGGCTGTGGTAGTAGAAAGTGAAAATGACTGGCTCCTCACAATGTGTGCCTTGAATTTCACATTTTGTCCACCTCAGTAAATACCAGGTATGTTTTGTTTTGGAAAACATCTGTCAGTAGTAGAGATTGCTATTTTAAAACAGGAAAATTGATTTTGGGAAAACGATTATATAGGGAAAAGTTCCTTAGGTTTTCTTCACAATTCTGAAGGCAATGATAGGGAGGAAAGTTTCTTATATGTAAGTAAACTTGTCTAAAAATACGTTGTGTCAGTTTTGTAAACTGCTTCATCTTCCAGAAATAAATAGGTTCAGTTTTTTTTTGGGGGGGGGGTTGTTTGTTTTTTGTTGAGATATAATTGACATATTAGTTTCAGTTGTACACATAAAGATTCAATATTTTATGTAGTGCAAAATGATTATCACCATAAGTCCTGTTAACAGCAATCACCATACAATTTTTTTTTCTTGTGATGAGAACTTTTAAGATCCACTCTCTCAGCTACTTTCAAATATGCCGTACACTATTATTAACTGTAGTCACTGTGCTGTACATTCTATCCTCATGACTTACATATTTTATAACTGGAAATTTGAAAAAAGGTACAGTTTTAAAGTCCTTTTTGGATTTCAAGGTTCTGGGCTAATTCCATTTGGAGTTTGATCCAAAGGTCTGAGACCATACTGAAGATTTGGGGCTGATAGAACAGAGGATAGAGCTAGGATTCTGAGCACAGTAGCCAGAAAACTAGGAGGAAACTGACCAGAAGTGTTGTCCACACATAGGGACATCTCTCAAGCTGGGCTTCTTAGGGCTTCCCTTGACAAAGGGTTGGCACTCCCACAGCAAATAAGAGGGACTTCTAGGGGCCCACAGATTTTAGTTCTCCCAGAGGGAGAATCTCCAGGTCTTCATCATGGAAAAACCTCAGAGATCTCTGCCATCAAGAGGTCAACTATATGGGTACTTGCTTGTGGCATTTTGGCCAAAGGGAACTTATTTCCTGGACAGAGGGGAGACTAGCTCTTACATCATCTAACTGTTTTATTTGGGTCTAGAGGAAAGGGCTAGGATCTCAAATCACAAAGTCCATGTTCTAGTCTCTGAGCCCTGACTAAAGGCAGAGACCACATCTCTGTCACTCATCACTGCATATCCAGTGTCTAATATAGTGCTTGACATGTAGTAGGCATTCAATAAGTATTTGAGTGAGTGAATTAATAAATAGTATATATGGATGTATTACCATGGAAAGTCACTTCATCTCTTTGGGCTTCATATTTTCCCCTTCATCTATTAAAAAAAAAAAGTTTCAACTCAATTTTGTCTCTCGCTCTCACAATGTTTCATTAAAAGTTAGAGAATATCATTTTAGATAATTAACTCTGTTGTACACACTGATGCAAACTAGAGGGTATTGAAATCAGTTGCCATTTCTTGGTTTCAAGGTAGTTAGGCATGTACGTAATATCCTCAAAACAAAAGCAACATTAAAAATTTTCTTATGGAGAAAGCAGTTGTGACAAAATAGTACAGTCTGGTGATTAACAACAGCAATAATACAATATTAGATAAGGTGAATGTTTACTAAGCATAAAGTATGTGGAGTATAAGTTCTTTTTTTTTTTTTTTTAAGATTTTATCCATTTATTTGACACAGAGAGAGAGAGATTACAACNTAATATCCTCAAAACAAAAGCAACATTAAAAATTTTCTTATGGAGAAAGCAGTTGTGACAAAATAGTACAGTCTGGTGATTAACAACAGCAATAATACAATATTAGATAAGGTGAATGTTTACTAAGCATAAAGTATGTGGAGTATAAGTTCTTTTAAGTATTTAGCTGTAGAGATTTGTTGCTCTTTGCAAAAATTTCATACTTTTTAGGGACTTAATCTCTTGTGAAACTTTTATTCTAAATGTGGAGGAAGTACTGTAAAGAAAACTGATGACTTTCTCTCTCTCTTTCTCTCTTTTTTTTTCCCACTGAAAAGTCAGTTTTTTCTTAAATTGGGATCTACTAATATTTGGTCTGTTCTGCCCTTCCAGATATAAACCTGATGCTGGTGGTTGGTATGTTTTTCCTTGATGACAGTGTGATTGACTAAGTTGGCACCTTAGGTTTTATGTTATTGTTCCTTAATTACTGATTCTTCTTCCTCTGTACTTTCCTTTATGTGTTCCTTAACTTTGACTATAATGCAGTTAAGTGCTTAACAATCTTACCTGAATTTGTAAGCTCTGCTCTTGATTTGGTGGTACCATCTCCTTTTTTTCTCTCAGCGTTATTGATCTATGATTGACAAAAGAAATTATGTGTAGTTAAGTTGATGATTTCATATACATGTATAATGTGAAATGATTATTGCAGTAAGGTTAGTTAAGACATCCGTCACCTCATATAATTACCTTTTTTTTACTGGGTGAGAATATTTATTCTCTAAGCAACTTTCAAGTATACAATACAGTATTGTTAGCTACAGTCACCTTGCTGTAAATTAGATCCCTAGAATTTATTTTATGACTGGAGGTTTGTATCCTTCCACCAGCATCTCCCCATTTTACCTCTTCCACAGCCCTGGCAACCACCAGTCTAATTTCCATGTCTCTGAGCTTGGCTTCCTTAAGATTCTGTATAAAATGAGATTATACAATTTGTGTTTCTCTGTCTGAGTTATTTCACTTAGCATAATGCCTTCAAGTTTCATCCATATATTTGCAAATGGTAGGATTTTTTTTCTAAATAATAATCCCTATGTGTATCTATACCACATTTTCTTTATCCGTTCATCTGTTGATGGATGTTTAAGTTGTTTCCATGTCTTGGCTATTTTCAGTCATGTTATTTATTTTTTTTAAAGATTTTTTATTTTATTTATTTATTTGACAGAGAGAGAGAGAGAGAGATCACAAGTAGGCAAAGAGGCAGGTGGGCGGCAGTGGGGGGGGGGAGTGGGGAAAGCAGGCTCCCTGCGGAGCAGGGAGCCTGACACGGGCCTCCATCCCAGGACCCTGATATCATGACCTGAGCCGAAGGCAGAGGCTTTAACCCACTGAGCCACCCAGGCGCCCTTTTCAGTCATGTTAAAATGAACATGGGCATACAGATAGATACCTCTTGAAGACAGTGATTTAATTTCCTTGGGGTATATCTAGAAATGGAATTTCTATATCATATGGTAGTTCTATGTTTAATTTTTTGAAGAACTTCCAAAATGTTTTCTGTAGTGGCTGCATTTATATTCCCACCAACAGTGCACAAGGATTACCTTTTGTCTACATCCTTGCCAACACGTACCGTCTCTTGTCTTTTTGATGATAGGCATCCTAACAGGTATGGGGGTGTACTCTCTGTGATTTTGATTTGCATTTCCCTGTTGATTAGTGATGTGGAGTACCTTTTCATGTATCTGTTGGCCATTTTTATGTCATCTTTGGAAAAGTGTCTGTTCAGGTCCTTTTGCCCATGTTTAGTCGTATTATTGACTTTTCGCTATTCAGTTGTAAGAGTTCTTATACGTTTTGGATATTAAGTGCCTTTATCAGATATCTGATGTGCAAATATTTTCCCCCATTCTATAGGTTGCCTGTTCATTTTGTTGATGGCTTCCTTTGCTGTGCAGAAGCTTTTTAGTTTGATGTAGTCCCACTTGTTTATTTTGCTTTTGATACCTTTTATGGTCAAATCCACAAAATCATTGCCAAGACTAATGTCAAGGTGCTTTACCCATTGTGTTTTCTTTTAGGAGGCTTAATGGTTTCAGGTCTTATGTTTAAGTCTTTACTCCATTTTGAGTTCCTTTTTGTGTATCATGGGAGATAGTTGGTCCATTTTCATTCTTTTCATGTTGCTGACATTTGTTAAACAGACTAGCCTTTCTTCAGTCTTGCCTCCTTTGTTGTAAATTAATTGGCCATATTTGTGTGGGTTTATTTCTGTGCTCTTGATTCTGTCCCACTGATGTATGTGTCTGTTTTTGTGCTACTATACAGTTTTGATTACCGTAGCTTTGTAATATAGTTTGACATTGATTACCGTAGCTTTGTAATATAGTTTGACATAAGGAAGTATGGTGGGTGCCTCCAGCTTTGTTCTTCCTTTTGAAGATTGCTTTGGCTATTCTNTTGACATTGATTACCGTAGCTTTGTAATATAGTTTGACATAAGGAAGTATGGTGGGTGCCTCCAGCTTTGTTCTTCCTTTTGAAGATTGCTTTGGCTATTCNCTGGGTTTTTTTTTTTTTTTTAAGATTTTATTTATTTATTTGACACAGAGAGAGAGATTACAAGTAGGCAGAGAGGCAAGCAAAGAGACAGGGAGAGGAGGAAGCAGGCTCCCTGCTGAGCAGAAAGCCCGATGCGGGCCTGGATCCCAGGACGCTGAGATCATGACCTGAGCCGAAAGCAGAGGCTTTAACCCACTGAGCCACCCAGGCGCCCTATTCTGGGTTTTTTATGGTTCCATACAAATTGTAGGATTGTTCTATTTCTGTGAAAAATGCCATTGGAGTTTTGATAGGGATTGCATTAAATCTATAAATTGCATTTGGTGTGTGAACATTTTAACAATATAAATTCTGACCCATGAACACAAGGTATCTTTCATTTATTTGTGTCTTCAATTTTTTTCATCAGCGTCTTAGAGTTTTCAGTGTATGCTCCCCCTACAAGTGCACTCTGGTGGCCTTTTCCCCTTTTCTTGCTGGGGAAACATATATCCACAGTATAGTTGTTCAGAAATTTTAATGGCGGTGTTAGATGTTGTTGACTTAATTTCTGGAGTAATGATATGGATTGCTGTCATACTGGTGAAAATTATCTTCCCAATGTTTGTTTTCCTTTGCAAAGTAGAAGCAAATTTTAGAGTCAAAAGGGATTAAAAAGAGTTTTTTAAGTTCCTTTTATTGTGATTGAGCAGGCATGTTTGCCTACTTAGGGGCAGAGTAGGAATAAGAAACAAAGTTTTGTGTCTCATGCCTTGGTATTTTTTAAGCTTCCCGTGCCCCAGTTTTGAAAGTCCCTATTTCAGATGTATAAGAGTTGTTTTCATTTCAGTATTTATACTCATTGATACCCCCCCAAAAAAGCAATTTGAGCAAGTTGATTTGAGAGCTCAAAATATGCTGCCATATAGGGCGCCTGGGTGGCTCAGTGGGTTAAAGCCTCTGCCTTCGGCTCAGGTCATGATCCCAGGGTCCTGGGATCGAGGCCCACATCGGGCTCTCTGCTCAGCAGGGAGCCTGCTTCCTCCTCTCTCCTCTCTCTCTGTCTGCCTCTCTGCCTACTTGTAATCTCTCTCTCTGTGTCAAATGAATAAATAAAATCTTTAAAAAAAAATGTGCTGCCATATATGAATAGGTATTTGCTGCTCCCCAGCAACAACCCAAATCTATAAAATTTAATGTTCTAATAGATGGATATACATGGTGAGGAGGTAAATATGTGAAATATGTTAACAAACCTCCATGTTGCCATCATCCAGCGTCAGTTGTTACTACTTTGTCACCATCCGTGAGAAACAGTTTTTTTAATCTTGGCAATTTTTAGGCTTTGTCTAAATGCAAAGTAAGGCATATTCTAAATTGCTTAACAGAAGCACTTTTATTTTTCTGCAGTGTTTCCTGAGGTTATAGGCGGGTGTTTGAGGAGTACATGCGGGTTATAAGCCAGCGGTACCCAGACATCCGCATTGAAGGAGAAAATTACCTCCCTCAACCCATATATAGGTAAGTAAATTTCAGTAACTTAAAAGGAATTTTTAAAGTGAAATGTTTTCACTTTTGTTAGTAAACTTTTGTGAATTGGTTCAATTAACTTCTCTTGGTTATTATAATTTCTTAGTTGGTTACAATAAACAAAGAACCTTGTTTTATAAGTATCAAGTTTATTTGATCTAAATATGGAAGAATTTTTCTGTAAGAAGGAAAAGAGGAGGATTATTTCAGAGATGGTAACCTTCTAAGGATATGTTTTCTTATATGATTTTTATTGCAGAAATAGACCAAGAACTCCCAAATTTTTATAGAGAGTCAATGATATAAAATTCTGTACTGTTAAAATATTTTTAAAACCTAATCCTATATAATTTTGCGAGTTACAGTAAACATTTTTGTTTTAAAACTCCACAGTAGGGGCGCCTGGGTGGCTCAGTGGGTTAAAGCCTCTGCCTTTGGCTCAGGTCTTGATCTCAGGGTCCTGGGATCTAGCCCCGTATCATCGCATCATCAGGCTCTCTGCTCAGCAGGGAGCCTGCTTCCTCCTCTCTGTCTGCCTCTCTGCCTCCTTGTGATCTCTCTCTCTCTGTCAAATAAATCCATAAAATCTTTTTTTTTTTAAAGATTTTATTTATTTCACAGAGGGAGAGAGATCACAAGGAGGCAGAGAGGCAGGCAGAGAGAAAGAGGGGGAAGCAGGCTCCCCGCTGAGCAGGGAGCCCGATGCGGGCCTCGATCCCAGGACGCTGAGATCATGACCTGAGCCGAAAGCAGAGGCTTTAACCCACTGAGCCACCCAGGCGCCCTAAACACATAAAATCTTAAAAAAAAAAAACTCCACAGTAAACTTTAGTTACTATCTGTTTCACTACTTGTAATTAGTAACCTTTAGATTTGGTGTCTAGAAAATGTCTATATACATATACTTGAGTTACGAAGTTTTAGGTGAAAAATTATGGCTTCTGATGAATTTTTTTTTCTTTCAACAGACACATAGCATCTTTCCTGTCAGTCTTCAAACTAGTATTAATAGGCTTAATAATTGTTGGCAAGGATCCTTTTGCTTTCTTTGGCATGCAAGCTCCTAGCATCTGGCAGTGGGGCCAAGAAAATAAGGTATGTAACCTAAAAGTTTTGATATTTGTAGTTCTTTAGGTTGTCAATGAAAATATTTCAATGGATTGTTTATTTGGTTTTCTAAGTACTTGTTGCCGATTCACCTGTTCACTTGTATTATTTCAGCTTCAATCACTTTTTAATCTTTGGGCCTGGCACTTAACCTTTCTTGGCCTTAGTTTTTTGTTTGTGATTTTTTTTTTTTGGCTTTAGATTTTATAATTGTGTATTAAGAATTATTAGGTCTTTTTTTTTTTTAATGTTTGAAGGATAGGGAGGTGTAACTTTAGTAGAAACTGGGCACAGAATAATTTAATACCTGATAGTGATTATATAGATTAGGTCAAATCACATCCATCAGAACATAATACACATATAATATAGGCCTTTTATGGGTATTAATGGCTTTATTCACATTAAAAATGACATTTCCATGGATTTTTTTATTAAAATTTTCTGTTTTTATTATTTGTCCTTTGACTCTTTTGTTAATCTCTTTGTAAATATGTATATATATGAATTGTGCTGATTCTTTTTTCTTTTGTAGGGCCTTGCTGTGGCATGCATTCTTTTTAGATTTCTTTAATTTTACTTAAAATCATCTTTTCTAGAGGGTCTTTCTGCTGTGAGGAATGGGACAAACTATATTTCTCTCTGGGATGAGATTGCTTAGGTTTCCTTCTAAGGAGTATTCTGTCTTGGAGTCCTCTCTCTGGTCTTGTTCTTCAGTTCTAGGCTGAAACTACCTTTAGTGGACTCCTACATATCTGTGCTTCTTTTTCTTAGGGAACCACTTATTTCCAGTAACAGGCAAGGCTTCTTAACATAAACATCCTCAGGTGCTACCTCTTACTGAACTGTGTCTCTGACCTTTATTAGTAAGCTTGATTTGCATAAGATTAAGATTGAAAGTTAAGTACTCATGATGTTTTGTGTTATATTAATTCTGTTGATTCCGACTTCAGTGCATTTTACTTCTGAAGACATGTAACATTATTAATCTATGGAAGAGGAGTGTACTTGAAAGTGGAGTACTAGCTTCTTTCATGACACTTCTTGAGTATTGTTCCCATGAAAATAGACTTAATGTTCCCAAATGTGAGGGTACCCTCTATGAAATTAAAGCCCACCTAGCTCAAGTGAGACTGGGAGGAGAGCTTTTTCTCACTCCCTGTGGGCATTTTTATTTACTTTCTTGAAATAACTTGCTGTGAATTGACATCCTCATTACATCCTCTCTTTTAGTCAGGTGATTTTGTTAAATTAAAACCTTTCTGTCCACCAAAGAATTTCTAGTCCTTTTGAAAGGGTATAGATTTGCCTTCAAAAGGGGAGCAAATGTAATTTAATATGCTAGTGCTTTCTAATCTCCTTTTTTCTTATTTGACTTAAAATAATTTGTTTGTAACATGGACAGGTTGTATTGAATACATGGAGTTGCTGATTATTGCATCACTAGTCTCTTGTGAATTCATGCCTTATCTTAGAAAAATGGTGAAATAAACCCTTCTTATGCTGGCATTCTTTTGTTTAACTTATTAAGGCTATTACGAAATTTCTAGAAATTCTGTCTCTACATTATGAATATATATTCTTCAGTGTGTTTAAAGTCATGAATTAATGTTGCATTTTCTTTGTTCCATGTATGTTATCTGAACATACAGAATAGCAATAATAGTCTGTATAGAAACTTTTTAGATTTTATTTATTTACTTATTTATTTGAAAGAGAGAGAGAGTGAAAGCAGGGTTAAAGAGCAGAGGGGGAGGAAGAGTGGAGGGAAAGAATCTCAGACAGGTTCCTCACTGAGCGCAGAATTGGACATGAGGCTCAATACCACGACGCACGACCCTGAGATCATGACCTGAGGTGAAACCAAGAGTCTGACACTGAACTGAGCCACCCAGGCGCCCCTGCCCCCTATGTAGAAACTTTTAAAGTAGATTTAAAAACAGCTGTTAGCAGGGGCATCTGGGTGGCTTAGTCGGTTAAGCATCTGCCTTTGGCTCAGGTCATCATCCCAGGGTCCTAGGATCGAGTCCTCCATCGGGCTCCCTGCCCAGCGGGGAGCCTGCTTTTCCCTTTCCCTTTGCCTGCCACCCTGCCTACTTGTGATCTCCCCCCACCTCTCTCTCAAAAATAAAAACATAAATAAAACATTTGAAAAATAAATAAAAATAAAAACAGCTGTTACCAAATAAAAATGAGACTCTATATTTAAAAGATTACTATGTCTTCAGTTGTAATGTTTTGCCTTTAAAAAACTTGGGCGCCTGGGTGGCTCAGTGGGTTAAAGCCTCTGCTTTCGGCTCAGGTCATGATCTCAGGGTCCTGGGATCGAGGCCCGCATCCGGCTCCCTGCTCAGCGGGGAGCCTGCTTCCCCCTCTCTCTCTCTGCCTGCCTCTCTGCCTCCTTGTGATCTCTCTCCCTCTGTGAAATAAAGAAATCAAAAAAAAAAAATCTTAAAAAAAAAACCAAAAACAAAATTTTGCCTGCTCTACCTAATTACATTTTCTTTTAGGTCTATGCATGTATGATGGTTTTCTTCCTGAGCAACATGATTGAGAACCAGTGTATGTCAACAGGTGCATTTGAGATAACTTTGAATGGTGGGTTCTGAATAGTTTGCATTCTCTAACATATTTTAAATGATATATAATGACCATTGGGCTTTTCTGTTTTTTCATAATATGCAAAACTATCACTTTATATGGTCCTCACTTCCTCTAGCTTGAGAATTATATCCATGTATGGATATGAATTATATCCATATTATGACCCCTGAATGTGTAACTCTAGAGAGCTCTAGCTCTCTCTTTTAGGTGCTATACCCAGGAATCTTAAACTATTCCCAAACTGTTGATTACCTCTGCTTCCTGCAATTCTTGTGTATTCCAATTTGCTTCTTCCCTAGCATTGCTTATTTATTTATAATGGCACCATTATTATTCTACCCAGTTACCCATGTCAGAAAGCTAGAGTAACCTCAGTTTCTCCTTTACTCTCCATATCTAATGGATTACCAAGTCTGATTCTTAATTCTACCTTCTACATTTCTCAGAGTTCTACTTCTGTTTATATTTATCATGATTACCCTAGTCCAACCCACAATTGTTTTGTTATCCTCTAATACATTCTCTAAACTAGAGGTTGTCAGATACAGCCTGAGTTAACAGTATTTTTAAAATTTTTTTAATGGTTACATAAAAATCAAAAGATTATTTTATGGCACGTGGAAATTATATAAAATTCAAATTTTAGTGTTTATACCTAAAGTTTTGAGTTTCATCAATAAAAAATTTGGAAAAATTTATTTCTCTGGCTATATAAGTACCTATGTGATATCTTTGATTTTCTCTTGAGCCATAAAGCCTAAAATATTTATTATCTGGCTTCTTACAGGAAAATATGCTAATACTGGCTCTAAACCGTACAGTGATTTTTTTTTAATGCACATTATTTTCATCTCATTGCTTCACTGCCTCAAGTTCATTAAGGCTTTCTTTGTCCTCAAGATAAAGACCAGAACATTTAATACACCCAAAAGGCCCTGTTTGATTGGCAAACCATGGCCATCTGGACCTTATGTTCAGCTGCCCTTTTTTATTTTAAATAAAATTTTTTTGGAACACAACTGTGTCTAGTCATTTATGTATTGGCCTGTTGTTTCTTTCAGACTGCAATAAGAGTTGTATAGCTGTGATGGCCTGTGTATCTTCCCAAGCTAAAAGTGCTTACTGTCTGGCGCTTTATAGTTTGTTCACCCTGATCCAGTCCCTGATTGCCTGCCTCTTCAGCTTCCCTTGTACCCTTCTTCTCCTGTATTTCAGCTCTCACTTTTAATGACAGTATTTTTCAATTTTAGTGATACCTCTCACTTTTAATAAGTACAAAGGCTCCTTTCTAGCCTCCTGTGTCAGCATCTTCTAGTTTTAATTCTTAGCACACAGTTGTGATTTCTAGCTATTTGTGTAGTGCTTTTTGTATCTCCCGTACTAGAATGTAAACTCCATAGCAGCAAGAAGAATCATTCTCTGGTTCACTCCTGTATCCCCAGCTGTATATATAGACAATAAATATTTGTGGAATGAACATTTATTATAGACTCATCTTTAGTTGTAAGGGGTGGTACTGTTTATTTTTATTTTTATTATAGATGTCCCTGTGTGGTCTAAGCTGGAATCTGGTCACCTCCCATCCATGCAACAGCTTGTTCAAATTCTTGACAATGAAATGAAGCTTAATGTGCATATGGATTCAATCCCACATCATCGATCATAGCCCCACCTATCAGCACTGAAAACTCTTTTGTAAGTAGTTTAAAAATACAGTAACTAGTTACAGGTATCATATTCATCACAAATAAGCAAGATAGTAGGTATTCCATATATTACCACTTGAATTCCCAATTTAAGATGTAATAGATGATGTTTTCTTTACTAAAATTTATTATGTGATCAAGAGCATTTGGACCTGCCAAAACAAGGTAAGGTTGTGCTACTAATTTTATCTTCAAGGGTTAATAACTGGGCCCATAACATCATTTTTTTGACTGGAACTCCTAATAGTCAGAGTTGGTGTATTATTCTAGAATATTTATATATATATCTTCTCTTTACCTGCAAATAACTAGTTTCTAAGAGTATGCAGATTCTTTTAACATGCTCGAGATAGAAAATTTATAAGCAAATGTGTGAACACAGAGAGGTGAATGTTAGTTAACTTTTGCATAGCAGAGATGTTCTCAGTTCTTTTCTTATCAATGAGTTGATTTTATAAGAGTGAATTTTGAAATAAAATACTCTTTTTTCTCTTTCAGACATTAAGGGATTTTTTGCAAGAGCAGCGTGACTGACATTATGAAGGCCTGTACTGAAGACAGCAAGCTGTTAGTACAGACCAGATGCTTTCTTGGCAGGCTCGTTGTACCTCTTGAAAAACCTCAATGCAAGACAGTTTTTCAGTGCTGGCACATTTTGGAATTCTGCACATTCGTGGAGTGCAATAATACTGTATAGCTTTTTTTTCTTCCCCAAATCCACTCAGTTAACAGTTTTTAAAAAATGTAGACATTACCACTTGTACCTTTTTTTCCTTAGTCATATTTGGAAAAGTAGAAAATGGAGTTACAATTTGACTTTCTTTTCAAAGATGTCTGTTAAATCTGTTGTGATTTTATATGAATTTTCCTTTTTTATAGTTTAAAATTGATCTTTTTGGGAATACAGCTGAAGTTCCCAAATACTTTGTAAGAGTTTATCAGGCATCTTTAATTTGGTCATGTCCAATTTATATAGTTTTCAAAATACTGCAGATCGTGAACAGTACATATACAAGATTATGGGGGGAAATCCTATATCCAGAGTACTCTACCAGTTTGTGTGTATGTGCGTGTGTGCGTGTGTGGTTACCAGAGAATTACTAAAAGACCAACTGCTTTTTAAATACTGTTACGTAGTTCAAGTGTCTTGCCTTGACCAATCTAATGAGTTGATTAACTGGGCCTTTATACTTAACTCAATAAAAAACTAAGCAGATGTAAGTTAAATAAAAAGTTTGAATTTATTACCTAGCGTACCTATTAACATTGTATTTAAAAGTTGTCTTCCTCGGTTTTTGTTTTTGACTTACAGATAACTTCATAAGGAACATACTTTAGTTTTATATACAAATAATAAGTCATTTACCATTTTTAGAGTAGTTGAAACTGAGTTCCCTTGAAAGTTCAGTTAAACCTTTTTACAACATTAATTTTAGGTGAATAGAGATTACTTGTCTAATAATTTACTTTGTTTAACATCATATAGCAGAATTTTATTATATTTAAGGAACAAAATTGAAAAGTTTTTTATTCGGTGAATTTAATATCTTTCAGAGTTCTAAAAAGATAGTTTTTTTAAGCAAAAAACTTAAACTGCTGGACTATAAAGGTAATTTAGCAGAAATAGGATCATAATGTAGAAAAATAGTCATATATCACCAGTCTTAACATATTTTAGCTTCCATATGGGAATAGAAGAGGTAGATATAGGTTTGTTGCTACAGATAAAGGGATTTGAAGAAAAATTATGAGATAATTCAACATTTGGTCTACCAAACACAGCACAACTGTATACTTCATTTATCACTGAATATTTGTTGAGTTAATGTCTGATATTCATGATTTTACAACCTCAAGGTGGGACATACTGTAATCTCTAGCTAACAGGAAGGTAGTCTGATAATTCACTGCAGGAAACTGATTTAATGACTTCTTTTAATTAAGACTGCAGAACTGTTAACCTAAGTTGATAGAGAGGCAAGAGTCAATAGAGGTTAAGCTGGAAATCACTTATTATTCAGGTGTAATATTTTATAAGTCTAATCAGGCTTAAAGCCTCATTACCTTAATTTTGTAGAAGCCCAAAACAAACATCTGTCTTTTGGACGTTAAACACAGTGCTCAGTGTACGTAGGGCCCTTCTTCAGCGGATGGCCATTCCACTAGTGACAAATTAACCTTTTTGGCATTTAGACCTTCCACACTCAAGCCTCAGATGTTCCCATGTATCCGACAGGTCAACCCTGAAAAACTTAAGATTAAATTCTAACTTGTTTCATGTTTGTCTTGGGTGAATAACTTGTCTTTTGGAGAATAGCTTTAAGTCGCTTAGACACTGATAAAACTCAGTGTGTTATGTTTTTGACACTCATCTCATTATTTTACCTTTGACTCTACTTAAATCTGAGATTTAATAGAGTCTTGTGAAAAAATTAGTGGGAAGCATGAATATAAACAAGGAAAAGGGGAAAGTTAAAAAGAAATTATTTAGAATTAGTTTTATTATATTTCTAACATTTCAATTTATTAGTTGCTTACAAATTGGTGTGGCTGTGTAGTTTATAAATGTTTATGTACTATATTAAGTAGAAGACCATAGAACATTACAGCAGATTGGCTAATGTTATTGGGGTTTTTACCACAGTTGCTGTTGTGGAAGAAATTACTTGTTAGATTAATAAAAAAATGTTGGCAAAACATGGCTTTATACCTCAGTGTCAAGATGGGCAAGACAAATACGTTTTCAGAATAGAAATACATTTTTTTATGGCATTAATGTTAATGTCAGCAGTTGGTCAGCCTTCACCATTGTCAAAAGTATAACAGGATTCCAATAATAATTCTTATTTTGAATGTTGTTTGGGATCTTGATTGGTTGGCATTTTATCATTGTCATAATTTCAATTCAGATTTTAAAACCAGCCTGCAGAATTTTTAAGCATGATTTGATGATATTCGACACTAAGGCTTTAAAAAATATCTCTTGAGAGAAACGTGAGGGATTGTAAAGTTTAGGAGCTTACTACCATAGCATTGTGAAAATAAACTTCTATTAAGCTGATGTAAAAGGAACCCCTCTTTTGTGGAATTAAAACTATGGTAGAGCATTTCACATGATAACTCTATTTAGGAAATTTTGTTTTGTAATAATCGTTGGTATCAAATAGTATGTCCACTTTCTAATGACTTCTTAACCCAACCAGTGCTAACACTTCATCCCTCCCTCTCAGTCTGGCACTCAAGTCCTATTGCTGCTCTTGGACCTTCAACTACTACTTCTCAAGCATTCTGGTCTATCCACTTGTGTTTCGGTGTTGCTGAACTAACAACAGCTCTGTGGTATAATTCTGTGCTGGGTTGGAGCAGCAGTTTACATCATTGTCCATCATTACCCCCAACCTCCAGAATTCCTGAGAAAGTAATACTCACATTCCCAAGTCTGGAGGAAAAATAGTATGAGGACTGTCCCTCTTGACTAATAGAGATCTAATCTCTATTAATCTCAGAAGAGAATCTCAGAAGAGAAAACAAAGTTCAGATATTTTTTGATAATCCAGGTGAGCCTTTCCCTTCACAGTCCTTGGCTCTTTTCCCCTAGGCTTCAGAAAAGCAAATAGAGACTCAGCTCCAAACCATCTTGAAGAAAAATATAAACTGGTCTCAGATAGAGTGGGAAGAGTGTTAAGTCATCTATGCTATCAAAGCTTATGGAATGTCTTCTGTTGCCTGTGTTAAGCTTGAGCAAAATAAAAAGAAACATGATAACTATGTAAACATACAGCAGCATTAGTTTTAAAACTTTTGTGTGCCTAAGAAACATTGGGACAAAATCTGGGATTCCATCCATGGAGATTCTGATTCAGTTGGTCTGAGATGGGACCAAATAATTTGCATTTCAAACTAGCTTCTGGGTAATGCTGGCGCTGTCAGTCTGGTCCTGAGGAGCCCTGTACCTGGAGCACCATGCAAAAGAATTAATGACTCATACTGGAAGAGAATGTAATTTGTGTAACAGAAAAACATTTTTTTCTATTTGCTTCACATTTATAGAGTGACTTAATAAGAGGGGTGCCTGGGTGGCCCAGTCGGTTAAGCATCTGCCTTTGGCTCAGGTCATGATCTCAGGGTCCTGGGATCAAGCCCCACATGGGCTTTCTGCTCAGCAGGGAGCCTGCCTCTCCCTCTGCTTGTGTATGTGCTCTCTTGCTTTCAAATAAAATAAAATATTAAAAAAAAAAAGGACAATAAGAATTCAGTAAAATGGGAACTCAAAGAGGAGAGACACAATGAGGTGAGAGGGAGATTGTGTTTCTAGAAAACACTGAGGACTTCATTGTCCCAAGTAATCTGTCTTAGTGTGGCCTATTTGTTAAACTTTGTTGAGCTTGTATTTGGAAATTTTTAGATGGATGTTTTAAAAGGAAATGTGAAATCTTTGGATATAAAATTGATTTTACTTGCTGGATTTTCCCAGAGGCTACATGATGCTTATATTTAATAGTCACAAGCAATCTTGATTTTTACATAAAACAATTTTTTTTAAAGATTTTATTTACTTATTTAACAGAAAGAGCACAAGCAGGGGGAGGGTGGCAGGCAGAGGGAAATGGAGAAGCAGGGCTTCCGGCTGAGCAGAGAGCCCCTTGTGGGGCTGTAGCCCTGGGCCCTGGGGCCTGAGCCAAAGGCAGACGCTTAACTGACTGAGCCACCCAGGCATCCCGAAACAAATCTATTTAAATGCTTATAATTCTGAGTAGAGAAAATGTATATTTCTAGTTTCATTGTAGTAACCATAACAGAACCCATAAAATCAGTAGGGAAACCCAATCTGAACTTAATTCACCAGCCCCCACCCCCGCACCGCCACCAAAGCAAAGGACTTCTTAGTTCATGTAACTGAAAAATCCACTGTAGAGTCCTCAGGGATTCAAATGTGATTGTCAGAACTCTCCATCTAAGTTGGTCTCACTTCTCCATGAGCCTTCACCAAAGTGGGAGAAGATTGTGGGGGCCTGGGGTGGATGGGGGAGGAATGAGCATGGATAAAGCCTCAGAAAACTACTCTTGGTGCAACTTGGGTCACATTCCTATCTTTGAATCCTATTTCTCACTGAGAGCCACTCTAAAAATACTGTGCTCTGTTAACCCTTCCTTTCCTCTAATTAATGACTTTACTCCCTCTATCCAACCTTCTGTCATTCAGGATTATAATTTTATTTTTTTAAGATTTTACTTATTTATTAGAGAGAGTGAGAGAAGGAACACAAACAGGGAGTGGCAGAGGGAGAAGCAGGCTTCCTGCAGAGTGGGGAGCCTGATGTGGGGCTCGATCCCAGGACCCTGGGCTCAAGACCTGAGCTGAAAGCAGAAGCTTAACCAACTGAGCCATCCAGGTGCCCCAGGATTATAATTCTTTAAGACAAGTTTATGGCTTTGTGGTTATAAGCTGCTCAGATTAAGTGCTTGGCTATTTGGGAATTAATCTGGAATGGATAGAGCCAGCTTTGGGTTGCTTGGCCTGGTTAATACAGGTATTAGAACCTGGGCAACAGGTTTTCAAATTCCCTCAAGCGGCTACTGGCTATGCTCATTGACTTTGTGTACTAGCAACACTTACTAAAGAAAAAGACAATTACTGCTCCTTTGTTTACTGTTACTGTTGAGTTGCTAGGAGCACATCTGTTTGCAGGTAAGTGTGCTGATGACATTTTCTGGAGATGGAATCTAGNCTCAGTGGGTTAAAGCCTCTGCTTTCGGCTCAGGTCATGATCTCAGGGTCCTGGGATCGAGGCCCGCATCGGGCTCCCTGCTCAGCGGGGAGCCTGCTTCCCCCTCTCTCTCTCTGCCTGCCTCTCTGCCTCCTTGTGATCTCTCTCCCTCTGTGAAATAAATAAATAAAATCTTTAAAAAAAATATATATGTTTAAACAGTAGGTTACCTATAAATGTGATTGTCCCAGTAAAATTCTATAATATATAGAAATTTGGTGTTATAAAATATTTTGAGAAGTACTTCAGTACTTGAAGGAAAGGGCAGGAGAGGTTAAGTATCTTGCTGTGATTCTGTAATTTGTGCAGTGCTAAAACAAAAAGAAAAACAACTACATCCTTGGTGCGGCTTGGGGAAGGAGTGACAGCAAAGAGGACTTTGTTAGAAATTACTCCAGGTAGGAAGAGAAGCGACAGTCACAAAGCAGACTTAAAATTTTAATCTCAGTTTCACTTCAAAACTGTTTATTTTACTTTTACTTTAGCTAAGATGGACTGGAATTTTCCAAATCAACCAAACTAAAAAAGGCGAGGGAATGCAGGAGACACCAGGAGAGAAGGCAAGTTGACATGACAAATTCTTATCCCAACACAAGCAAATGCAAACTACAGATGAACTCAGCCCGTTTCCTCACCTGGAAAGACCCTTTCCTAAAATTGGATTTAACGAATTGCGCTTTTCCTGACCGCTTACCCTCTTCACTGCTTGTGTGATAATTGCAAAGCCTACGGAGAGATTTCCATTTACTCGTCCTAGGCAGGGAAGTTACCTCATCCTTAAGATGAGTTTAAAAACACCATGCCTGCCTCTGAGCTAGAGTTTGGATCATATGTTCTCTTTAGGCTCTTGGATTTCTAATTCAATGGAGATTCTTCATGCCACTGAACCAGGGTTTTTCAGTGTTTCTCCTGAAGCACAGGTCTGCCTAGGACCGTGGCTTGATGAACCCAAGTGCAAAAAAACTTTGTTGATATCTTTTAGGTTAAAATCCATGCAAAAAAAAAACCTCATTTCACTCCAAATTGTTCTTATTGGTTTTAACATAAAAATCTTGTTTTATTCTTTTTTTTTTTTAAAGATTTTATTTATTTACTTGACACAGATTACAAGTAGGCAGAGAGGCAGGCAGAGAGACAGGGAGATGAGGAAGCAGGCTCCCTGCTGAGCAGAGAGTCGGATGCAGGCCTCGATCCCAGGACGCTGAGATCATGACCTGAGTCGAAAGCAGAGGCTTTAACCCACTGAGCCACCCAGGCACCCAAATCTTGTTTTATTCTTAATAGCTTTCTAAAGCTTCAAGCAAAATTCATACTCTTAAAAAACTGTTTCTCCTGAGGCTATGTGTTAACTTCTGTTCCATTGCATCTTTTTTCTCTTGGGCTTTGGGGGAGTGTGCTTGTGTTTACATATCAACCTAGGAAACAAAGTGATCTATGTTATAGACTCACTTCCTTTAAACTTACATGAACTTTCTGTATAATCTGCAGTAAAGCACTATGCTTAAGAATTACTATAGTAACCGAAGGAATATGTTCCAGGAAATTTGTTTCCAGAAGATACATGTGGAAAGATCATATGAAAAGCACAACTGTGAGTTATAAAATGTTACATAAAGAGAGTTACAATACCAAAAAGCTAATTAAATACTGTACAAAATAATGACAAACATGCTGAGAACATAAGCCTCTGAAAGTCTTAAGGAGGGCAAAAATGGTCGTCTAATAAATGGCGCCTGTGACTGAATGGGTCGATGAAGGAGTGGCATTGATTCTCCACTGGGAGTTTTACTCTGTAGGGGACATTGGTGATGAGATACTTTTGACTGTCACGACTGGAAGGCAGGGGTGTGGTGTTCCTGGCAGCTGTGAATAGAGCCAGAGATGCAGCAAAATAACCTATCCTGTCTAAGGAACTTCTCACCACAACGAATAATCTGGTCTACAATGCCAGTAGGGCTGGTGTTGAGAACTCCGGGTTAAAGTTAGGAGCATTGGAGGAGGGTGCTGGGGAAGAAGAAAAGACTGAGAGAGGCCCGTCAGGGGCACACGCTCAGAGACATGCTTCTGCAGAGTAGCCTCCTGGGGTCCTGGCATGGAGCCTCACAACCGCAGCCTCTTGCTGGAACCCGGGAGGAGAGAGGCCTTAGTCCGATCTGCCCGTTGGGGTGGGAGAAGGCAGCTCTTCCTTTCTAGCCAAGCCCGGAAGGGATCTGCTATCAGAAAGGCCTCGTGTGCTTTCACAGCATCTCCTTTGCCTCTTTGAGAAGTTTTTCTGTGTTTATGTTTAGAATTACCTTAACAGAGGAAGTCTTTCATTCCAATAATGAAATAAAAGCTAAATTGAGGGTGACAAACATTTTCGTGGTAGACTGTAAAATGTAGCAAGGCAACAAAGAGAAATAGCTTTGATTAAATCCTTTTTCTTTTTGAATAGGGGAAGATGCTGGAGAACTTTGAGGGCCTAAAGTTGATAGCGGGCCACCTCAGAGAACAGAAGGGGGTACAGAAAGAAGAGGTTTCACAGTACTTTCTAGGGAAATTCCTGTTTCCTTGGAACATGTGGGAAAGTAAAGCTGTGATCAGAAGTAGCTTTGAAATGTTTATAACTTAAGGGGGAAAAAAAGACTGACTTTGGTCTGGAGTCGCTCGTCACTCCCCTCCCCAGGCTTTTGTATTAATGAGTTGGATGATAAGAAGTGATAACATTCCCGACCACTGGAGTCCAGAAATGTTTTCCAACAAATAAAATAACCTGTGTCTTAATCCTCTGGGCTTCTACCTTAGGCTGACTGAGGGGGTAAAAGTAGCTTTGGAATTTGCACTGAGAGCCAAGCAAATCCACACTTGTAAGTCAACCCTATTCTTGGAATTTTCCACCTTCAGAATAACATTTTCATTTAGTTTCTTACAAGCTTTTTTTGGAGGGGTTCCTCTGTGTTTGGTAACAAGGAAGATAAAAGTTGTGAAGATGTGTAATACAATTTATGCATTCAAGGAGCTTATAGCAGAAGAGACAACCACACAAAAATATCAAACACAGCAAAACATGTTAAATCCTGGTAAAAGAAGCCTCATAAGAGGGCTATGGGAACAGAGAGGGATGGGGCATTGCATTTAAACCCTTGAAGACAGAATTTTCAATAAAAGGGTGTGAGGGGAAAGGCACAAAAGGATCAGCATTTTAGAGATAAGAGAGCACAGAGGCATAGGGTCTTTGTGGTGATTCCTGCAGGGGAAGAGGGCTGGAGCATAGAATGTGGGGGAAGGGCAAGGGAGGAGGGATGGGTGATATGATGGGAAATAGGCTGGAAAGGAAAGTTGGGGAAAGATGGTTGAGGGCACTGAGAGCTGAGGAACTGGGGGGCATTCTATGATGATAGCCACTGGAAGTTTTTGTGCAGATGAGCAGTACGATCAGATCTGGGTTTTAAATGATTCTGCCTGTAGTGAGGATATGGGGGTGGGAATGGAGGGGTGGCAGCAGAGGGAAAAGAAATATCCAGAGGCTCTTAACAAAAACTTTATTCTGGCATTCTCTTAGTATCTCTTTAGATATTTTTGACCTTGGAAATATATACAGTAATTTATTCAATTAAATCACTGTCAGCCTTTGTGGTCTCAGTCCCTTTGTATTCCAGGGTTTTCTTTTACCTTAGGATTCAGTGTCATGCTGAAAGTAGACTCCGTCAGAATTCTCCTCCTTAAATCTAAAGTTTCATGTTTATGATCTAGCTTTTAACCCTTGGGTATAATTTACATTCCTCTTGGTATCTGTTTTCTGCTCCTTGGCTAAGGAGCTTCCCTTCTTGCCCCGAGGCATGAAATTCACTGTAATTAAAGTGCCTGTGGTTTAGTGTGATTGTTCTTTCTTGTTTTTCTGAGAAGTCATCCTTGCCCTTTGTGGCCCAGCCCAGGATATAATCTTGGCTTTAATCTCCAGGGACAATACATGTCCCGTGAGTACTGAATTCAGGAAGGGCACTGAGCCTAGACATTCACTTGAAGGATTAATTTTCCTTATTAATTCCAAGGAAAATTGTATGATGGAAAGTAAATTGATTAGTCTCTTGGACTGAATGAGAACTCCATGTCAGTACAAGAATGAATAGGACTGGAAGTATTACCATGCTGAAATCTGAAATCTTGCTAGGACTATGCTGGGCTGCCTGATATATATAGGGTCCTCACTCCCACCCCAATCAAGATGGTATAACGTACCTGTTTTTTTCTTGGAGAATAGTGGGTGGTGACTAAAGATTTCTCAAGTGTCCCTCATGGTGGGGTTGTGACTTTCCATCTTTTCCTCTTCTCAGTAATTTCTGAAAATCATTTAGTTAAAAGATAAAAAACATGTTGCAAAGAGACTCATGCTTCTGGCCATTATGGATTAACTGGAACTGAACTAGCCTTGCTGAATAAACTAGAGGTAGATGAAATATGTAAAATGGCTATTTTCAGAAATTGAACAGCAAGCAGTGTAGGACCTTGATCTCTAAGAGGAAAATAGCAAGGAACCACATATAGTGGTCCAGGCTTTCTCTTAGAGGCAGTATTGGCTCAGGGTGCTATAACAAAATACCAGAGAGAGTGGGTGGTATAAACAACAGAAATTTATGTTCTCACAGTTCTGAAAACTAGAAGGCCAAAGTCAAGGTGAGATCAGGTTTGGTTCCTGGTGAGGCCTCCCTCTGGCTTGTGGATAACTGTCTTCTCACTGTTTCCTACATGACTTTTCTTCTGTGCCCACATAGAGAGAGAAAGGGAACCCTGGTGTTTCTTCTTATAAGGACACCAGTCCTATAGGGCCCCATTCTTATGAGCTTATTTACTTTAATTACCTTACTAAAGACCCTATCTCTAAATACAGTCGCAATGAGGGTGAGGGCTTCAACATATTGGAGGGAACACAATAAATTCCGTAACGGGGGCACTTTTCAGACCAAGGTGTAGAGATCCCAAGCAAAAAAACACAGTAATTTTACCAAACCAAAGATGCAAATTGGAGTTCAAGGTGGTGGCTAGAATTTTGAGGCAGAAACCATAGAAGTGGGAGCTATGTGAAGAAAGACCCCCAGAAATCTCTGCAGGAGTTTCCTTAAGTATTGCTGAAATCCCAGGAGGCTGCAAAAAGAATGGGGAGTTGTAGGCTGAGCAATTCTTAGAGCTCAAAAGGACCGGGAAGCATTCATGTTTTAGGCTGCCAGAATGGAGTTATACATATAGGGCATTCAATCGAGACTCTGGAAGGGTCACACCTTGTCAGTAGGGCTAAACTAGCCCGAGTAAAGACTGCCCTCAACTCACACCTATGAGCTTAATAACAAGCCTTGAGCTTAATAAACAAGGCTTGAAAGGCTCAACATGATTTAAAATGAAACTTACTGCCTCACAGAACACTCTTACAGCCTATAAAAGAAAGAAAATTTAAAACTCCCTAATAAAGAGTTTGCAATGTTGATTTATAAGAAATTACCATACATGGAAAGCAGGAAAATGTGAGTCATAGCCAGTTGAAAAACCAATAAATAGAAACCACTCAGAAATGACTAAAATGATGGAATTAGCAGCAGACAAAAATTTTAATATAATTATTTAAATTTTTAAAAAAGATTTTATTCATTTGTCAGAGAAAAGTACAAGCAGGGGAGTATCAGGCAGAAGGAGAAGCAGGCTTCCTCCTGAGCAAGGAGCCCGATGTGGGACTTGATCCCAGGACCCAGGGATCATGATCTGAGCCGAAGACAGATGCATAACTGAGCCACCCAGGTGTCCGTAATACAATTTTTTATACATATGTTCAAATATTCAAAAACATGAATACAATGATAAGAGGAATTGGATGTATAAAAAAGGAAACAAATGGAATTTCTAGCAGTGAAATAATGTAATATCTTGTGTGAATAATTCACCAGAGGAGCTTAAAAGAAGATTAAATACTGATGAAAAGAATGGTGAACTTGAAGATACGGCAAAAGAAACTAAACTGAAGGAAGAGACCAAAGAGTGAAAAAATTAACAGAGCATCAGTGACCTGTAGCCCAATATTATGAAATACAATTTTTTTTCAAAGTTTTTTTAATTTATTTGACAGAGAGAGATCACGAGTAGGCGGAGAGGCAGGCAGAGAGAGAAGGGGGGGAGGCAGGCTCTCTGCTGACCAGAAAGCCCGATGCAGGGCTTGATCCCAGGACCCTGGGATCATGACTTGAGCCGAAGGCAGAGGCTTAACCCGCTGAGCCACCCAGGTGCTGAAAATACAATTTTTGAGTAAGTAGAATATCAAAGGGGGCAGGGAGAAGAAAATATTTGGAAAATTCCAAAAAATTTTTAAGTTTTATTGAAATATGATTCATGTGCCATACAGTTCACTCTTTTAAACTATACAATTTGAGGCTTAGTATATTTATAGGCTTGTGCAACTATCACTACAACTTAATTTTAGATCATTTTTGTCCTCCGTAAGACAAACTCCTGCAATCACAGTCAGTTTTAGAGTATTTTCATCGGGCGCCTGGGTGGCTCAGTGGGTTAAAGCCTCTGCTTTCGGTTCAGGTCATGATCTCAGCGTCCTGGGATCGAGGCCCGCAATGGGCTCTCTGCTCAGCAGGGAGCCTGCTTCCTCCTCTCCCTGTCTCTCTGCCTGCCTCTCTGCCTACTTGTAATCTCTCTCTCTGTGTCAAATAAATAAATAAAATCTTTAAAAAAAAAATGTTAGAGTATTTTCATCACCTCAAAGAGAAAGCCTATGCCCATTAGCTATCCTCTTCCTATTCTGGCACTCTCCAGGCCTAGGCAACCCTAATCTAGGTCCCGGCTCTATAGATATGCTAATTCTGGACAATTCATATAAATGAAGTCATCGTTTAATATGTGGTCTTGCATGACTCGTTTCTTTCACTTAGCATAATATTTTCAAGTTTCATCCATGCTGTAGCGAGTGGTCAGTACTTTTTATTGCTGAATAATATTCCCTTGTATGGATATACCACATTCTATTGCATCAGTTGATGGACATTTGGGTTGTTTCTTTTGCCTGGTAAGAATAATGCTGCTGTAAACATTTGTGTGAAAGTTTTTGTATGGAAATATATTTTTGGTTCTCTTGGGTATATACCTAGGAGTGGAGTTACCTGGTCATTTGGTAACTTTATGCTTAGCATTTTGAGGAATTAACAGACTCTTTTCCAAAGTGGCTGTACCATTTTACATTGCTACCAGCATTGTATGAGTATTATAATTTCTCTGTATCCTTGGCCAACACTTATTATCTTATCTCACTGATTATAGCCATCCTTGTGCCCAGGTGCCCCTGTAGCGTGTTTTAAAATAGGGGTGTATGAGTCCTTCAACTTTCTTTTGCCTTTTCATAATTGTTGGGGGTATTCTGGGTCCCTTGCATTTCCACATGGATTTTAGGATTAGCTTGTCAATTTCTACAAAAAAGCCAGGATTTGGGTAGAAATTATGTTAATCTGTAGATCAGTTTGGAGAGTGTTGCCATCCTAACAATATTAAGTCTTCTGATCCATGAACATGGGTGTTATTCCATTTACTTAGGCTTTAATTTATTTAAACAATGTTTTGTAAATTTCAGTGTGTAAGTCTTGGTTTCTTTTGTTAAAATTATAACTAGGTGTTTTATTTTTTGATGGTATCATAAATGGAACTATTTTCTTAATTTCATTTCAGAATGTTCATTGCTAAGTGTGCAGAAATACAATTTATTTTTGTATATTAATCCTGTGTTCTGTAACTTGGCTGAAGTTATTTATTCATTCTAATATTTGTGTGTATGTGTAGATTACTTAGGGTTTTCTATATATAAGATCCTTCCATCTGCAAATAGAGATAGTTTTAGTTTTTTCTTTTTTGATCTGGATGCTTTTTATTTCTTTTTCTTGCCCTGACCAGAACTTCCAGTACAATGATAATTAGAAGTAACTAGAGCAGACATCCTTGCCTTTTCTGATCTTGGTGGAAAGCTTTTCACCTTTAAGCCTGACGAAGTTTCCAGAGATGTCCAGAGACGTCCTCTGTCAGGGTGAGGAAGTTCCCTGCTTTTTCTGCATTTATTGAAATGATTGTATTTTCTCCCTTTTATGCTGTATTATTGTCTGTTACATTAATTTTCAGATGTTAAGCCAACGTTATATTTCTGGGATAAATTTTACTTGGTCACAGTATATAATCTTTTTTATATGTTGCTGGATTTGGTTTGCTAGCATTTGTTGAGAATTTTTACATTTCTGTTCACAAGCAATATAGATCTTTAGTTTCTTTTCTTGTGCAATTTTTGTCTGATTTGCTATCAGGGTAATACTGGCCTTATAAAATGGGTTAGGAAATGTCTATTCTTTTTCTGTTTTCTGGAACTTGTGAAAACTTCATATTAATTCTTCTCTATTTGGTAAAATTAACCAGTGACACTATCTTTTCTTTGGGCCTGAGCTTATCTTTGTGGAAATTTAAAAATTACTAATTTGATCTCTTTACTTATTATTATAGACCAAGTTGTATTTTCCATTTCATTTTATGTCAGTTTCAGTATTTCGTGTATCCTGGCAATTTCTCCATTTCATTTAAATTATCTGATGTGTTAGCATACAGCTGCTCCTAGTTTTCCTTATAATCCTTTTCATTTCTATAAGTTTGGTAAATGTCCCCTCTTTTATTCCTGTTTGAAGTAATTTGAGTCTTCTCTCTTCCTTTGGCTGGTCTAGCTAAAGGTTTGTCAATTCTATTGATCTTTTCAAAGAACCAAATTTTGGTTTCATTGATTTTTTTTTTCCCCTATTGCTTTTCTACCTTCTAGAAACCAATAATAAGGAGAAAAATCTTTAAAGCAGCTGGTGGAACACCAGATACATTGCTTGTAGAGGCAGACGAAGCCCTGCAATACAGCAGATGATGGAATAGCCCTACACTTGAAATGGATGCATTGATTCTTTAGAGAAGTTGATTAAACAAACAAACAAAAAAGCACATTTCCTTTGAGTCTGAGGTTGTCAGCTTGATCTCTGCATGAGGCAGTATGCTTTATGAGAAAACCTTTTGCTGTCCCTGAATTCCTGGACAACCACTGTGTCCCAGAGTTCTTCAGAGTAGAGGTGGTGATATTTCTTTTTTTTTTTTTTTTTAAAGATTTTATTTATTTATTTGACACAGAGAGAGAGAGAGATTACAAGTAGGCAGAGAGTCAGGCAGAGAGACAAGGAGAGGAGGAAGCAGGCTCCCTGCTGAGCAGAGAGCCCGATGCGGGCCTCGATCCCAGGACCCTGAGATCATGACCTGAGCCGAAAGCAGAGGCTTTAACCCACTGAGCCACCCAGGCGCCCAGAGGTGGTGATATTTCTTTCCAGCACAAAGAGAGAGAACACAAAGTGAAGGCCCTGCTGCCCCTACTTGCAGTGCTGGTCCCAGTGTTGGTGGGAGTCTGTGCTCATTATGATGCTTTTAGGGAAGTGGTTTTTCTCCCTGATGTTAGCCCTAATTCAGTCATTATCAACCTTGGCTGCCCTGGAGAATCAGCCAGGAAGCTTTAAAAAAAAATACTGAGGCCCATCTACATACCAGACCAATGTGTGTAACTATAAAAAATATACATATATATATATATATATATATATATATATATATATATAAAATGTATGTATATATCTGTATGTTGTGTGTGGTGGTTTTTTGTTTATTTGTTTACTTATTAGGTGAAACTTTAAAATATTTCCCAAAGTGGAAAGAATTGTGATCTTCAAACTGGTGGTATGTTGAAGAAGAGGTAGTTCATATATTTTTTAAATGGGTAAGGGTGTCACCTTACATTAAGGTTGGTGGCATTTAGATTCCACTGAATTCATCTTAGAAAGTAATGTTTTATTTCAAAATGTCAAAATTCATAGTACTTTAGAAATTACGTTCCTCACAACCTCTTAAACTTATTATGAATCCTTATAGACACCAAATAAAAGATATGCAAAGGAGAACATGCATTAAAAACATTTTTTTAAGGGCATGAGAAGGGAAAAGTTTGACCATCACTGGTCTGGATGGATTGCTTTTTTTCCTTCTGGAGGGCCTATGGCCATTCATTAGGATATAATTTATTTTAAACCTTGTCTTTGTAGTTCAGAGAAGCAGAAACAGATCCATATTCAACATACAATTTCATCTGTTTTAGGGCGCCTGGGTGGCTCAGTGGGTTAAAGCCTCTGCTTTCGGCTCAGGTCATGATCTCA